>JAGFMF010011654.1:27080-41659 GCA_019455555.1 Galemys pyrenaicus | reverse complement strand
CGAGCCCGGCCCTGCCGCCCGCCGCCGCCGCGCAACGGAGCCGGGCCCTGCCGTCAGCCTCCGCCGCCGCCGCGCCCCCGAGCCCGGCCCTGCCGCCCGCCGCCGCGGATCCCAGCCAGGCGCTGCCGCCCGCCGCCGCGGATCCCAGCCAGGCGCTGCCGCCCGCCGCCGCGGATCCCAGCCAGGCGCTGCCGCCCGCCGCCGCGGATCCCAGCCGGCCCCTGCCGTCCGCCGCCGCGGATCCCAGCCGGCCCCTGCCGTCCGCCGCCGCGGATCCCAACCGGCCCCTGCCGTCCGCCGCCGCCGCCGCCGCCGCCGCCGCGCAACAGAGCCAGGTCCTGCCGTCCGCCGCTGTGCATCCAAGCGCCAACGTGCTTCCGGTGGCCGCGCATCCGGGTTAAGCCCTGCCCTTCGCAGCTGCGACAACCACGAAGGCCCAGCCCTCCAGAGCAGCCCCGCGGCTCCAGGCTTTGTCCTCCAGAGCCGCCCCACCCAAAGAGCAACCCCTATCAGCCGGCCCTCTCTGCCTGGGCGGGCTGTCCAGGGTCTTCCTCCTTCCCCTGGGTGTGCTTTACGAAGGCTGATCTTCCAGAGCAGCTCAAGCTCTTCTGATGCTGAGGGTCCAAGCGTTTCTCCCCAGGGCATTTGGCATGCAGTCCGTATGCGTGCCTCCTCACCCTCACCCCCTGGCCGGTTATTTCCGTTCCAGATGCAGGGTGGTGGAGAGAGCTCTTCCTCCTCTTCCTCCTCCTCTGCTCCCTCTTCCCCTGGGTCTGTGGGGCATAGCCCGTTCTCCTCTGGCCAGAGTGCCTCCTCCTCCACCCCTGCGCGCCATGGCCTGGCCACCATCTCCACTCCCAGCCCTGCTAGCCTGAGGCGCGCCTTGCTGCCAGATCTTGAGGTTCTGAGTCCTCTCTCTTCAGATGAGCCAAATGAAATAGGGAGTACTCCTCCCCGCTGTTCATCTCCCATCTGTGACCTTCCATAAAACGTGTGAAAGCAACATCCATCCATTTCTCTGAATAGGCCGCCCTCTCCACCATTGGCTGTGAGAGTTCTAAGTGTCCTAGTTGTTAACCAGCACCTTGACTAATTTTAAAGCTGTTGTTTGGAGAGGCAGTTTTGAAGCCCTTTCTCACCATGATTCCACCACCCTACCTTTAATGCTGTTGGCCCTTGATTCCAGGCTCCCTTATTTCTCAAACAGGTTGTTTTTGCCCCTGAGCTGAGATTTGTCTTTTCCAAGTTGCCTTTCTTTAATGAAATTTCTTAATAAAAATGTTGATTTTTATTTTCAAAAAATATAGCATTCTTTCATTGTCAAAACCTGTTAATTTTGTCTTATTTAGAGGATTAAAGCGTTATTTGCTTACTAGCTCACTTTATAAGGGAGGGGGAATAAAATACTATCCTAGCAATCATGTATTCACTGTCCAAAATGGAGTTCAATCCCAGAAATTCCCATGAACGTGGTAGTCATTGGCAACGTGAACAAGAAAAAGAGGGAGTGTTCAACTCAAAAGTAATGAAAAAAAGAGGGGTGATGGAAAAGAAATATCCAGGGTCTGGAAAGTGGCAGGGCTTTATCATGGAAAGAGAGAGGAGGAGGAGAGGTACCCCCTCCCAGATGGGAGTAATGTTTGCAGGAAAGAAGACTCAAAATAAAATCTATGTGGGGTGGAGGAGAATGGGAGGAGTAGGAACCCAAGGGAAAAGTTCTCAGTTTCTAGAGAAGAAAAAAGTTTGTGTTGGGAAAAGGTGCTCCTGAGACCTTTTGGGGGGAAAAGACGTTCTGGGAGGTTGATTGATGCAGAGACTGATATTTAGTGTGAAAAAAAATATGTCAATAGATAGTCCATTTAAAAAAAAGTGAGTTTGTGAGCAGGTATGTGAGGGTGAGTGTTTATATGTGTGGATGTGTATGTATATAGACATTTGGATTGACATAATACCATTCTATGAACAGGTTATATATCCAGTTTTTGGCATAACTGGTGATATGGTCTTCTACCTTGACCATATTACTACTTGGTTGTTTTTCCAGGAACTAAGTTGTGGAAAAATGGTGGGAGAGCTCAGTAAAAGAATGGCAGGGGGAAAAATATATATATGCGCGTGTGTATATATATATGTGTGCATACATGTGTGTGTGTTTGTGTTTGTGTATATATATATGTGTGTTTGTGCTCTCTTTTGGTATGTGGTGAGTACTGACAAATCTGGCAAAGAAATCCATGTTCCTGAACCCCACATTTTAGAAACTCCTGTTAAGGCCCTCAGAGTCCACAGGGACAATTGTATATGCCTACCATCTCCCAACACCCTGACTTCTGTAGCAAATATTTTAGGATTCCTCATTCCCCTAGGCTCCTTCCAGGTCCTATAAGGTCCCATTCATTCTAGGATTACTTCTAAGGAAGGGAGATCTAGTCTAAGGTACCCACACTCTTAGGTCCAAAATATGTGTCCTGTGTGCATGTATTTCTAGGAGATTCTATCTTTTTGTTATTTTTACTTTTTTTTTTGACACTTGCTCTCATCTACTTCCCTGGTCATCTCTGGTAAAGGCTCCTACCCATTCCCTTGTACTCTAGTCATGTTTATCAGCTACTTAATTTATTGATTTCTCCACCTGAGATGTGTAAAAGACACCTCAAACTTAAGTAGTAGGGAGTTATGTCTAGTGAATATATACATGTAGTTTGCCATTTTTTAGCCAAATTGAAAAATTATGAAGATTTACATGACATGAATAATTTATTTAAATCCATCTATTCAAAAATGTTATTTCAACATCATCAGTATACATATAATTAATGAGATGTTCATATTTTTCAAAAGCTGGTGTGTGATTTATATTTACAGCATATCACACATTTTAGGTGCTCAATAGCCACAAGTGTGGATATGTGTGTATAGTAGAGTTTTGGACCTTCTTATGCTCTTAGTCTCTTGTTCATTTCCCACTGGATTGTAATTTCACTTCCAGAAGTTTCTCATAATTGTGGACATCTGTCCTAAAAAGAATCCCTGTGATTGCAGTTTTGAGAGTTCACAGGGGCTATGCTGCTTCCAGCACCTTCAGTAACTCTTGAACTCCCTTTTACTTATTTGGTATTGAAAAGGGCAAAAAACTATCAGTTTCAGCTGCTTTTTCTAGTGAGTTTGCTAATTTGTGGTTCTCCTATTACCAAGTCAGTCAGATGCTGTGCTATTCCCCCCACCCTTTTTTTTTCGCTTCTGCACTAACCTGTACCATACAGGTGATGCAATGGTATTTTGTCCTCATCTACTTGAATTTTGGGATTTTAGGGCATAGCTTATAACCTAAATTTGTTGAAAATATCCATATATTTTGCTTTTTCTCTCTAGATGCTGTTCTTATGTGGGTGTTTGGAGAGGTTGAAAAGCTATATAGCCCCTGCTGCAACCATCTCCCCAAAATCTACCACCAAGTGTCCTTACTTGGAAAATGTGTCACCTCCTTCTTAGGCATTGCCCCAGTTTCTGGTGATAATTTTATAACTAACCTTTTGGTGGGTCTCAAAAAAACAGTGGTATCTGTCATCGTACTAAGATGGAGAAAAAAAATTAATTTCAGGAATCAAAACTTATTTTTAGAACTACAGGAAATATTTTGAGGGCTATATTTTAAATCTTTTAAGAAAAAACCAATGATTATTTTAATATGAAAAGAAAATACATACTTATAATTAATGAAATTTATGAGTTACTCTCCATACCAAAGTAGTATTTGCTTGACTTTTGGCAATACTGTTTTCTTTCATGAACACCAGGATCTCCTTATGAAGTTTCTATTAGGAAACAAAGCTTTTACATTATCCTATTATTCTTGACTAATTCTACAGATGGCCAATGCCTGAACATGAAATAAACTATTTTATTTTGTATTTAATTTTTATAATTTTAATTTGGGGGTTGCATTTTTACTCATCCATATGTGTACATAAAGTAGACAATCTCAAAACCTCTCAATGTCAGTGGGCCTACATTTATTCCCATTATATAAATGTGGAAATTATGGCTCAAAGCACTTTTGTAACTTTTGAAATCTCATTACTAGTAGGACTTGGCCCTGGAGTCAGAATTCCTAGGTTTTTATGGAATCACTGTTCCTGGACAATTTAGTTAACTTGTTAGCCTATATTCCTCATTTGTCAATTAGGCACAATATGAATGCATGCCTCCTAGGTTTTTCTAAGGATTAAAATCGATGGTGCCCTTTAAGTGCTAACAACAGTGTCTGGACACATACTGAGTGGCCAGTAAAAATTGTTCTTCCTCTGATAATTTCTGACCCCAACAGCTAGACTCATAACACTTTACTGAACTTTCCAAAGCAACATACTTTAAAATTGAATTACCCTTTTCAAAAATGGGAAGGGCGGTTCGTTTGGACTTAATGTTCGTTTGGACTTTGAAATACGAATGCATTTCCACAAGCTAGTGAGCAGCGCTTTTGCCTACCCCAGAAGCTACTGCATAAATATGTAAAAGCAAAGGTTTGGTTAGCTTCCAAGGTACATAGTTTAGGAATCTAAGAATCTGTTTAGTACTATTCACAGAACAACCTTAAGAAACAGTTGTTTATAATCAGCCCTTTTAAGATATAACATGAAGGAAACACACTGACTCATGAATTGTCATAGCCTTTTGCAAAATTATCAACTTCCTTCATGAAATAAACTGTATGATGTGACCTGCCCAGCAAAATGTTTTCACAGGTGTAAAGGTAAGTTTGGATAAATTCATCTGCTGTTGTTTATTATGAGGAATGGTGTTAACAGCTTATTATTGTATAAAATTGCTCTATCCACGAAGACGCTAAAAGGGAAAATTTCAGCTCAACCACATTAACTCAAAGGCACATGTGAAAATGTTCATATAAAGAAAGTCAAATTTATTGTGTGGGGAATTAGGACCAGAGCATTTTGAAAGTGACATTACAGGCTGCTTGGGAATTTCTGTACCCTCTCTAGTATGATAGAAAGATGTAGTTTCCCTTTTTCATAGAGACTAAGTGATGTCCAATCCCTAGAAACAGCAATGAACTGCAGAAGTGGAGTGAAGAGCCTGTCTCAGGGTGCTGTAGCACTCAGGGCTGGGCAGAGCTGTTACCCTACAGTTCCTTTGGGGCAAAGAACCAGAAATCTAGCAGGTCCGCCAACAAGATCCTCTTGCTCAATATTTTTTGTTTGTTTGTTTTAAGTATAATGGGGGGCGGGGAAATCCCTACTGTATTAAGCTAAGAATTATTTTTTGAGCATCTGGTTTCATTATATGTCATTTTGCTTCAAGTCCTAGTTTTCAAGAACCTATTGAAAACATTAAGTGAGGATTTACTGTATCAGAAAGACCTTCTGTGCCCACCCTAGAAGTTGCCTGCTGACCAAATACTGTGGTGCACAAGACTGGGTTCAAAGGCAGGAGACCAGCGTAATTGCCCAGGTTCATGACATGCTGCCACTGTCTGGATATTCTTAATGATTTTGAACAAAGGAACCCACATTTCCGTTTTTACCAGATTCAGCAAGTTATGTAGACAGTTAGAACACTGTATTTAGCAGAATTTTTGAAACTTCTGGGCAAGCAGAAGTTCAAAAACTCTAGCTGGTGACTGAGTTAAAAACACGAAAGGAAAGCGGCCCCAGAACATCTAAGATGGTGGCTGGCAGGAGGCTGAGAAATCCGCAAATGCGGAATGAAAAACCCTCAACATGCAGGTTGATGAAGCTAACTCATCGCCTTAGCAAGTGTACTGTTCCTGACAATCCTCCATATGATAAGGAACACTTCAGAAACCGAAATTAACTTTCCAGCGGAGTGCCCATTCAAAGCACCAAAGATCACCTTTAAAACAAAAATCTATCACCAGCATGTCAGCGAAAGGGACAGGTCTGTCAGCGAGTAATTAGCGCTGAAAACTAGCAGCCAGCAACCAAAACTAAGTAATCCAGCCCCCTAGGCATAGTGGTGAACGGTCCCCAACCCGGGGTCATCTAGCTTAAAATGCTCTAAGGAGTGTAAAAAAAAAAAAAGAAAACCTGTAAGAATGCTGAGGAGTTTACAAAGAAACACGGGAGGGGTGGGAGAGAAACCTGTAAACTAAAATCCGCCATCACCGAATACAAGTGTAAGCAGAGACCCCAAGGAATACATTCAGACAACCCACAAAGCAGGACTCTGGAAAACAGACATGCGCCACTACCCGGCATTTGTTTTCGGCAGTTACAGTTTTTTAATCAAAAGTGCTCTAAGTAGCCTGTAAAGAAAGGATTAAAAATTTGAGATGTCCTATTTTTGCTTTCTTTTTTTTTTTTAAATCATGGCTTCAATCCACTTTAAAAGAATGATGTTTCTTTTCTTGTCCAAATTTATCTTATTCTTGTTTTATTTTTCTTATTCTTGTCCAAATATTTAACTTATATTTAGTCATTAAACATGTGGTTCCCGGGGCCTCCCTGGTGGCGGAGTGGGCTAAGCAACGCACTATGAAGCAAACCACAGCCACTGCAACACGAGTTCAATCCCTGCTGCCAGCTAGGAAGGGGACCCACATGACGCAGACCTCTCCTACCTCGCCCGCTGCTGCCCTTGGCAGTGTGTTTCGGTCAGTCTGCCTGTTCTGCTCCCCGTTCTGTCTCTGGTGAATCTTCTGATCCTCCACACCTCTGGCCTGCACCCAGCTCTTGTATGCATAAGTAAATAAATCTTTAAAAAATGTGGTTCCTTTTCTCCCTTGCAGCACCCAATTCCTCACATTCAATTTATGTATTCTCACTGACTTCCACAGACTCAGACCCAGGTCTCCTCTGCAAACTAGAAGAGAGAGCACTGGAATTTCTGGCGGTTTCTTTTCTGTCTGCTGGTTGTGGATGTGGAGTTGGTTCATATTCTCGTTTCTTGACTGGAATTCATACATCCATAAAATGATTCCCCTAAAAATATTTTTTTAAAACAAGCAAATTAGGGGGCCTCCCTGGTGGCGGAATGGGTTAAGCACAGCACTATGGAACAATATGAGTTTGATTCCCACATCCGGACAGGGAGGGGACCCATATGGCGCAGCAGACCTTCCCTGCTTCACTGGCTGCTCCCTTCAGCAGTGTATTTCTATCAGTCTGCCTCTTCCGTTCCCCACTCTGTCCCTGGTGAGTTCTCTCACCCTCCACGGAACCTCTGGCCTGTACTCCAGTTCTTGTATGCATAAATAAATAAATTTTTAAAAAAAACAAGCAAATCATCATCCTCCCTTCCCCTCCCTAACCCCCTAAAAAAAGTGAGAGGGGCCTCCCTGGTGGCGCAGTGGGTTAAGCAACATACTATAAAGCAAACCGCAGCCACTGCAGCACAGTTTCGATCCCTGCTGCTGGCCGGGGAGGGGATCCACATGGTGCAGCAGACTCTCCTACCTTGCCCGCTGCTCCCCTCAGCAGTGTGTTTCAGTACACTCACCTCCCGTGACTCTGGCCTGTACCCCAGTGCTTGTATGCATAAATAAATACATCTTTAAAAAAATTTAAAAATTTAAAAAAAATGTGAGAGGGAGGACTGGCTGTTATCTGTCGAATGTTACTACAACATTGATTACATGGGCAAACCGGATGTATGTGTGTATGTGTGAGTGAACGCCAAGCTGGCTCAGCCTGGTTGGAGAAACCCTGCAACATCGGGTCTGTGGTGAAGGGCTTGTCAGCCAGAGGACACTGTGCGCTTGTGCGAGTAATTTCTAACCAGAAGGCCTCCTTGGACCGTAGGTTGGCGTTCTCCCTGAAGCCATTTTAGAGGATGTGCTTGTCACCTCAGACAACACAAAAGCCACAATGCCCATTTGAAATTCCACGCTCTGCTTTCACCAAGACCCATTTGAATGTGCTCCGGAGTCTGCTCTGCAGCTCCTCAGTGCAGCAGTCCCACCATAGCCAGCCAGTTCCTCACTGGGCACAATTCGACCCCCTGCTGAGGTTGGAATAGGCTGGTCTCTAGCCATAACCAGCAGGAGGCTGAGGTTGCCAGCGCCCTGCTGGATCCTTTCTTTGGAGCACCCAGACCAAGGAGCAAGATGGCTTCCTCATCCTTCAGAACTCATATCCTGAGGAATCACACTCCATTTGAAGTTCGCTCAATATTGTTTTGGCTGCCTTTTTATTTTTCAGAAATAATAAATTTACCTTAGAATTTATATTCAGATGAACTTTTTTTAAAAATTTATTTATGCATGCAAGAGCTGGGGTACAAGCCAGAGCTGTGGGAAGTGAGAGGATTCACCAGTGACAGAGTGGGGAGCAGAACAGGCAGATGGATTGAAATACACTGGTGAGGGGAGCAGCGAACGAGGCAGTACAGGTCTGCTGCACCATGTGGGTCCACTCCCTGGCCAGGGATCGAACTCACCCTTCCTTGCTGGGGATCGAACTCACTTCACAGTGTAGCGCTCAATCCACTGCACCACCAGGGAGGCCCAGATGAACTTGTTTTTTTTTGTTTGTTTGTTTGTTTGTTTTTTTAAAAGGGTGCTGCAGCAGCTGATTTTTACCCCCGTAACCCTTGTCCCACGAACCCACAAAAGCAAATTTGGAGACAAATACTCAGATAAATAAGCATAGAGTAGCAAATCCTTATTTAGAGAGTAAAGAAAAAGTTTATTTAGAAGAAAAATGAAGAGTCCCAGGCAGCCATGCCAAGGAGGAGCAAAGACTCTGATGGGCCCCTGTCTAGGGTATATGTGAAACTTCCCCCCCCTCTATTCTGAAATCTTATCATCCTCTTAGTAACTGGCTCGCTCCCTAAGTGGTTGTCCTACCCTCTGCAGCTGTGTCCAGCTTATAGCTCTTATCTTAGTTTTTCTTTTACTGTCCCGGTCTGAGTTCCCTTAAAAACTTTTTTTTAAAAGATATATTTATTTATGCATACAAAAGCTGGGGTACAGGACAGAGGCATGGGGGTGAGAGGATTCACCAGAGACAGAGTGGGGAGCAGAACAGGCAGACTGACTGAAACACACTGCTGAGGGGAGCAGCGGGCAAGGCAAGAGAGGTCTGCTATGCCATGTGTGTCCCCTCCCTGGCCGGGGGCAGGGATCGAACTCGTGCTGCAGTGGCTGCGCCTTGCTTCATAGTGCATAGCTTAACCAATTGCGCTACCAGGGAGGCCCATAAACTTTTAAAAATATTTATTTATTTATTCACACATAGAACTGGGGTGTAGGCAAGAGTGGGGAGGGATGGGTGGAGGGATGGCGGCAGGTGAGAGGATTCCCGAGACAGAGTGGGGGAGCAGAACAGGCGGGTCTACTGAAATACTCTGCTGAGGGGAACAACTGATTCGACAGGAGAGGTCTGCTTTGCCATGTGGGTCACCTCCCTGGCCAGGGATCAAACAAACTCTTGCAGCAGTGGCTGATATAGCTTAATAAGCACTGAGCCTTTCACACCTGCACAAACAGGGAGGCCCTGTCTCTTAAGATTTACTATCCTCAGCCCTGCTGGCTCTCTCTGCCCATATCTCAGAAGCCTATTTAGCGCTCGCAAAGACCCTGCCTCCACCATCCCTGAAGCTGCCTACTTAATCCTAAATTGTCCTAGGACTCAGGAAAGCTTTACCCTCTTTGGACCTTGCTGACACTGGAAGGGTGAGTTTCTTCCTAGAGATCTGCTCCTTCCATATGCAAACCAAACATTTCAACCCCACCCCCAGGACACCTCCTTTAGGAGCCCTTAACCGGGCTCTCACTTGGGCCACTATTTCCCTGCCCTAACCTTATCTCTCAAGTCCAGCTACCAAATCACTAGATATGCCCTAGAGCCCACTGCAATTATTCAGTTAATTAATCCTAAATTTGCTTACTCTTACTCTGTAGCAGAGGGGGCACCTCCCACCTCCTGACTGATCCTGGTGCTTCTGTGTAGCCCTGCTTGACTTGTCTTGCCCCTCCTTTTGGGAACTGTGAATAACCAACTGTCTTTTCCTTTTAAAACTAGTTGATGAAATATTTGGATATCCCCATTAGGAACTGCCACTATAGGTGCATCCACCACCAAATCAGTGTCCACCACCATAGTCCACTGTGCTTCCTTCCTTCCCTCTTTGTTCTTAAGGTCCCCCCCACTTTTCCCCTACCCATGCTTCAGTGCTATAGTCAGCTTTCAAGGGTTGCTTTTAAAATTTGTCTTTATCTGACTTTTAGTTTAGTTACTCTATATTGCACATATTAGTGACACCATCTGGTATTTATCTTTCTCCTTCTGACTTATTTCACTCAACATTAGCTCATGTTGGCACAGATGGCATGAATTTAACTTTTTTGATCACTAATAGTCCATTGTGTATATATACCACATCTTCTTGTTTTGTTTTCTTGTATCATTGTTCATTTTTGTACAGTATTTGATTTCTCCCCTCAGGTGTAGTCCCCATAATTCTCCCACCACCACCTATAAACCATCACCATAGTTACTTGTACCACATCTTTTTGATCCACTCATCTGTTTTGTGGCACTTGGATTATTTCCACAATTTGTCTATTGCAAATAGTGTTGCAGTAAACACGGGAGTGCAAGTTTTCTGTTGAGTTAGTGAACAAACTCTTTTCAATGGCAATTGTCTCTTGATCTGTTGTCCTCACCATACTGGAACAACAGTAAAACTTAGCAGGCTGTATGGGGTTACACAACCCTAACTTTGAAAACCAACCATGCCTCTGACTTATTGTGTGACTTTGAACAAAGTACATAATCTTTTTTAACCTTTAACCTTTTTTAACCTCAGGCTCCTCATATGTAAACTGGGTTGATAGTGGGGTCTATTTCATAACCCTTTCTCTGAGAGGTGCCGATCCTAATCTTGCCCACCCATCCCTCTACTGCAACTTAAGTTTCTTCTTCAATATCCCCAGAGCTCCTTGTCAGAGCTTTCATTACACATTTTTAGGCACTATATTTCTATGTAACCATCTTCCCATAAGGCTATGAGAATTTCAGTAACATGGATGATATAATGTTAATATATTATTAACAGGAAAGTGCTTAGGGCCTGATGTCTAGAAATAATTATTTATTGAATTAATGAATATATAAGATATATGTTAGTAAAAATGAAAAAATTATGTACAAAAATATTTGGAAATAATATAAAATAAATTCGTGAAATCAGAACATTTTTCTACTTAAATTTTCTTCACACAGTGAGGGCTTATGTCTTTCATCCTTTCAAATTTTGAGAACCATCAAGAGCCAGTTTCCTGATATCTTGGGTTTATAATGTACCTAGGACCTTCTGTTAGCTGGCAGAAGGAAGGGCACCCGGGATCCCCGCACCTGCGCACTTTAAATAGGTTCTGCCATCTGCCACATTAAAACAAAACATACTCTTAGTGTGTAAGACCTTCAATAGAAAAGAGCTTTAATGCAGTTGGTGTGCAATAGAGACGAGAAAGAATGTAGTTTAAACAGTTTTCCCAAGAAACACTCAAAGTTTATGGGGAAATGCCCTGCTAAACAGGGTTGGCCCAAAGCAAGTCCACTGAGGTCCAAAAGCTTGTCACAAGTTTAAGGCCCCTTCTGGTGAGGAATACTAAGAAAGGGACAGAAGGAGCCAGGCAAGTCTGGAAGGAAAGGAACAAAACCATTGTCAGCCTCCCCATGGGTCTCTTACCCACATCTGTCTCTTTCAAGTGTCTCCTTCCATGCCCTCTCTCCCCTGCCCCAAGTCCTTGTTACAAGTCCGAGGCCACTGTCTTTCTCCCTGAAGTCCTTTTTAGTTTTCCCTGGATGCTCAGCTCCCCGCTCCCTTTGGTGGGGCAGGGTACCTACAATATACCCCGGCTACAGATATTACACTGCTACAATGGCCCAAAGCCACAGAACTGAAATTAGGCTAAGGATGGCACAAACAGAAAAGTATAATCTTAGTAGAAGACCAAAACTAAAGAAGACTAGATGGAGACTTGAGGAAGCACGTGGACCAGAGAGACATGAAAAAGAAACCATGCTTGCTTCTCCTTGGACTTGTACAGGGACATGGGGGACATGGAAAGAGACGCTTGGAAGAGATATGGGTGAGAGACTTACCCATATGATATGGGTGGGAGGCTGACAATGGCAGTTCTTATATTGATTTGTATTATCCTAACACTATGAGATAGAGGCTAATCTCATTCTTCGCATGTAGATATCCAGTTGTGATTTTTGAAAACACTGATCTTTGATCTTTTATTTTTACTTATTTATGTTACATTTGTTTACAACACTGTTTATTTATTTATTTATTTTAAATATTTATTTATTTATGCATACAAGAGCTGGGGCCAGAGTCATGGGCGGTGAGAGGGCTCCCCAGAGACAGAGTGGGGAGCAGAACAGGCAGATCTTCTGAAAACACTGCTGAGGGGAGCAGCAGGCAAGGCAGGAGAGGTCTGATGTGCCATGTGGGTCTCCTCCCTGGCCGGGGATCGTACTCGCACTTCTGTGCTGCAGATGCTTCACAGTGCGGTGCTCAACCAGCTGTGCCACCAGGGAAGCCCAACATTGTATTTATTTTGATGTATAGCTTCATACCTCTTAGATGTATGTTGTCAAAGCACATCCAACACCAAAGCACCATAAGGCTCCACCCAAACCCACTGACTGGGCCCCTCCACCCCTAGTTCCTCCAAAACTGATAACCTCAGTTTTTCAGTCAGATTCCAAGGGTTTGCTTTGGTTGATTTTGTCTGCTCATTTGTTTTGTTTCATTATAAGCTATATATCAGTGAAATAAATCAGTGTCCATCTTTCTGTTAGAGGAGGCAGCAAAGCTGGAGCAACCTCTGGTGAATGATGCTCTAGACACTACCTCCTGACACCTTGCCAGACCACCATCACTGTATGACCAAGCACTTCCACTCCACAATAACGTAAACCAGAATTCCTGAATGGGAGCAGGGGCTTCTAGAAAGGAGGAAGGAGCTGAACAGCCATTGTTGAAGGGGCAAGAGGACTGAAGCCAAAGGGCAGATGCTTCTCCTCTTCTTTCTTTTTTAGATGTATGTTGTATGCTTCCCATACAACGTACATGTATGTATGTTCCCAGCTTCCATGTGCACTTCACTTTCAGGTCAGCTGACACCATTAGAAATACTATCATGTCCTGTGTGTGAGAAGCTTTGCTGGTGCCATGTCAGAGTCAGCTTGGGGCAACTTGAACCTACATGTGAGAGGGCAAGAGCTGGACCTGTGGGCTCAGCCCACAGCTCAGAATGATACTTGGAAATGTTCATCTTTCAGCATTTTACTCTCTTCCCTTTTAGCACTCCCCATGTAAATAAAGCCTTTTGTTAAACTCCTTCATAGTGTTGTGCCTTAACCCCTTGCACCACCAGGGAGGCCCCTAAATGAATAGTATTTCATTGTGCATATATATCACATCTGCTTTATCAGTGTGTCTGTCATTAGGCAATTAGGTTGCTTTCATACCTTGCATTGTAAATAGTGTTATTATCAACATAGGAGTGAGTGCACATATGCTTCAAATTAATGTTTTTATATTCCTTGGATAGATACTGAGTCAGATGGTGGATGTATTATTAATATTTTTAGAAAGCTCCATGCTGTTTAACACAATGACTGGAAAAGTCTATATTCCCACTGACATTGTGGTAGAGTTCTGTTTTCTCCACGTACTTGTCAACACTTGCAGTTTCTGATCTTTTTAATATGGGCCATTTTCACAGGTGTGAGATGGCATGTCATTGAGGTTTTTATTTGTATTTCCCTGATAATGCATGATGAAGGGCATTGTTCATGTGCCTGTTGCTATCTCCATGTATTCTTTGGTGAAATGTCTCTTGAGCTCCTCTGCCCAATTTTGTTTTTTCATTATTTGTTATCTTCTTGGTGAGTTTTGTGTGATCTTTGTGGGTCTTGGATATTATACTTCTGTTAGACATAAGATGTACAAATAATTTCTCCCATTCAACAGAGTGTCTTTTTATTTATAATGCTAGTTTATTTTGCCATGCAGAAGCTTTTTAGTTTGATGTGGTTCCATTTGTTTACTTTTGTTTTTGTTTCCCTTTTCATTGGCGTCAAATCTCCTAAGACATCATTAAAGCAATTTCACAACTTGTTTTATCTATGTATCTACTATATATTTTATGGCTTCATCTCTTACACCCAAGGATTTAATTCATTTTGAATTATTTGTGTATGTGTGAGATAGTGGTCTATTTTCCTTCTTTCCCACGTGGCTTTCCAGATTTCCCAGAACCATTTCCTGAAAAGACTTTCCTCTCTCCGTTGTATGTTCTTACTCCTTTATCATACAGTAATTATCCATATAAGTGTGGATTTATTTCTAGTCTCTTGGTACTATTCCATTCAATTTGTGTCTATTTTTATTCTGATACCATACTGGTTTTGATTACTATAGCTTTGCTGTGTAGCTTGAAGTCTAGTAGTATAAAAATCTCCATCATCTTTTTTTTTTTTTAAAGATTTATTTATTTATGCATACAAGAGCTGGGGTACAGGCCAGAGGTGTGGGGGGGTGAGAGGATTCACCACAGAGAGCAGGGAGCAGAA
>JAGFMF010011654.1:0-11429 GCA_019455555.1 Galemys pyrenaicus | reverse complement strand
TCAGAAGGCAAAAGAAAAATACCAGATGGTTCCTCCCTTAGGAGAAACATAAGGGAACCAAATGAGGATCAAGGAAAGGAATAAGAACAATAATAATAACAGCAATAACAGCAATAAAGACACAGAAACCAAAAATGAGGAGACAAGGAAAGACTGGGGACACCTGGTGGGGAGGGGAGGGGGAGGGTTGAGGGAAGGTGGGAGCATGAGGGACTGAGGTGATGGTGCACTGGTGAGATGGTGATGGGGAATACATGCGGATTACAATTAATGGCAAGTACATGTAAATTTTAAAATATTTTAATAAAAAAAGGAAAAAAATAAAAGGGGTCATGGGGTTTTGGAAATATTCTGGTGGAAGGGGCTCATCTTTGCTTTTTGTGCTTGGGATTACATATATTTGTATCAGAAAATAAAAACAGTGGAAAAACGTGTGTATTCATGTGTATTGTAGGTCTATATATTATTCTAGGTGGGGGATCATGTGTGATTTTTATTCACCTATAATTTTGAACTTTTCAAATTTTCTGAAATTAACCTGTAATCAGGAAAAAAATTCTTTTAAAAGCTAAAGTGCAAAACAGGGAAAGTTTCCTCATCTGGAATCTAAGTTTATGCCCACCAGTGGGATTCGAAGTTTTTGGTCATATATGACAAACTGGTGGGCCTAAAAGTCTTTTTGAACATTGAACATGGGAGACATTCAGTGAGAGAATACACATTAAGGGAAGAACAAATTTGCCAATTAAGTTTAATTTGTGAATGAAACCTAGGATTTTAGAGGGGAGAGTGAGTCTGTCTGTCTGGGCTATGGATCTGTCATCTACCCTACTTTATTCTTAGGGTTAGAGAGGGGCTGACAAGTAAACAGTGAATTTTTTTTTTCAATTTTTATTATGGAAAATTTCAAACATATACAAAAGTATAGAGAACAGTATAATGAACTCCCAATATCCAACACAAGGCTTCAACAATTATCACTTTATCATCAACCTCATTTCATCTACACACTCACCTACCCACCCTCAGATTATTTTGAAGCAAACACCAGTAGCATTGTGATTTTATTTGTAAACTTTACAGTACATTCATCTAAAAGATAAGAATATTTTAAAAAAACATGACTACAGTATCATATCACACCTAAAAAACAATCAATTGGAGACATGTGTTTTTATTTCAAAATCTGTGAGGACTGTGAGGACAATCAACATATTTCACTAATACCGTTTGGAAGGGCACTACACTAAGATGGAGCCCAACTTGTAGCCAAGGTAATTGCTTTATAAAACAAATGCAAAAAAAAAAATCTTACCATATCAGGGCCACTCTGGAGCCTTTGTAGAGAGCTGGGGAAGAGCTTTGAGATCACATAACCCATGGTAAAAGTTCATAAAATTCCCTCTAAACATCTATCAATTATTTAAAGATGCTCTTCTAGAGACATGTCACCTAAGTCCTCTCTTTCTATATCCTTCATTTTCTGTTCCCTCCTCAAAGAAAGTTTCTTTGCCAGTGACAGTAATTTAAGTCTCTCAGTCCTCTACACCCTCATGTTTAGAAACCAGGTGGGATTAGGAGTTTTCAGAAGAGTTGAAAATTGTGGCCAAGTGAATCAGAAAGATTCCAAGAAACCAAAACAAAATGAAACAAAACAAAACCACTTAGGCGAACTAAGTGGCATGATTAACATTGGAAGCTGCCCATAATGTAGGTTTTTCCCCACCTCTGGCATCAAATAATACAGTATAATGAATATGTAAATTGAGGAAAACAATCTCTTCTTCCAAGAGATGTTAAGATTACCTGAAAAAAGTGGTTAGGGCATTGTAAAAACAAATTATTTGTATATCATTTTAAAATTTATCGTTATAAAAACTCACACTATTATCTTGTGTTCACTGTTTATTTTTACAGTTACTTTCATAGCAAGTGGCATTCCTGAATAAAATTTAAGCAAATTGACACCAGTACAAAAACTGTGAAGTTGTTACACAAAGGACTGAATCTATAAAACACTGCCCTAAATAATAATCTTAAAACTGTGCTAGCCACCGTGTGATACGACATAGAAATTTTTGTGATAATTCTTGTCCTTGACCATCTTATAATTAACTGCCTTGAAAAATTTCTAAAACACCTGATACAGAAAAGCCACACACATGGCACCTAGACAGCCTAAACTCTACTAGCACCAGATTAGGCAGAGAAATGCCACACCATTACTACAAAATGTGAACTGAAGCAAAGAACCTTTAATGATGCCAACTTGTAATTCAAGTAGTATCTCAGATGCAGAATATGCAAAGAGTAATGAAACACGATTCCTGCTTTCAAGGGTATCATAGTATAATGGCAAGGGCAGACACATCAAAAAGCACAACAAAAGGCTATAGGTGCTGAATTAGAAGTCATTTGCGTACAACAGCACACCAACCATGGCAAAAGGAGTCGGTGGAGTAGGCAGAGAAGGAGTGTTCCAAGATGCAGGAGGAAAACCAGATGTGCTGTTTCCTTGGAAACGCAGAAGCGCTCACCTACACTTGACAATGCCATTGATCAATGGTTCAAATTGATGATTCTTCCAAAACAATCTTGAACATCTTTGCTGTTCATCTGGAAAAACAAACCACCATACAATTAGCAGGCTTATGTTAATTTACCAATTGACAAATTCACAAAGGGCCTATTATCTGCATCTCTTACTAGGAACATGGAAGAATTATCTGATGAGTCTGGATCACCAACTGAGAGAATTTCAGGCCAATATATAATCATAAAACCAAAAGTCAGGAAAGCAGTGATACCAGAAATGCTACAAAGAGTAGTAGTGATTTAAACTGTAAAAAATCCTAAATTCTGTGTTCTGGACTCCAGACTTAAAGAAATATTTTAGGCTGTTTCCCACCAACCAAGCAGTTTGTGTCTAGTAGTCACACAGTCATTCAAACAGATTAAGTGCAGTAAATTGTGAGCAGCATAACACACAGAAGAGGGTCCCTTAACCCAGGTGGTCAGGAAAGACTTCTCACAGAAGTTTATGAAAAATTTATTTTTATTATCTCCAATTTTTTATTAAAAAATCCTAAACCTAAGCACTATAAAATTTGATAAGTTGGCTAAGTTACAGAACTGAAAAGTTTTCAACACTAGGCCTATAGGACTTTGAAATCCCAGTGTAGTTTCTATCACATTAAACTTTCTCATAAAATTGTCCATGTTTTATCTCAGTCACCACAGTGACTTTTCTACTTCTCAATGCTGTTTCCATAAACACTTAAAATCTGTTAAAAACAGTAAAACAGTATATTAGGAGACAACTACCATAAAAATAGCTAAAACTTCGGTATTGCCTGGTGGCTCCCCCCACAGAATGCCTGGAGGTCAAAGCTCTGCTTAGCTAATACACATTATTTTTTATATGCACATACACTCCTAAAAAAGTAGACAATATAGACATAGCACTTCTGAAGTTTTCTCTCCACACTGATCAGCTGTAAATGTTAGTTTATAAAACATGCAGAAAATGAATTTGTTTCATGTCTGTAAACCTCAAGAAGCTATGGAGAGTATTCGTTTCCCTTCAAAATAGTTCAAAATCAGAACTATTCTAAGATTCTAACTATTTCTATTTAAAAGAAAGAAAGGCTAAAACCCAAACAGATGTGGTGCAACTGATTTTTGGACATTCTTGGAAGGAAAAAAAAATCCTAAATGTGTAACAATTTTTGGAGTACTGAGGTGATCGAGTTTCTATATATTATATCTGGTCACCCGATTTTCCTTAAACTCATGACTTTTTGAAGAGAAAAAAAATCTCATTGGAGCCTTTAAGTATTCTGACAAGCCTGGGTTCCAAAGAGTATTGCAAAAGAACTGCTTAAATGAACCTAACAGTCAATCTTGAAAAACAGCACAGATGTATTTAAGAACCATGTAAGATGGTGCATTATTACCTATATTAATACAAAGTATAAGTTAAACACACAAAATATTTATGATACCATTTCAGGTGGAAGGAGATGATCTATAAGAATATAAAATAAGAATCCAGTCTATGTTAATGTTAACTAGAATTTAAGAACCTTTGTAAATAGTAAAAGTCAATTGTTTGAGTTAAAAATAGGTGCAGAGATATATATTTGATTTCTATTTGTCATAGAAACTTATTCACCATATTAGATCAAACTATATTGTTCAGATGATGAAACTGATTTCAAAAACATACTTTGATAACATTAGTATAGATATGTTTTTATAAAAATAATATTTGCTTTTGAAACAGTAGCACCAAATATCTCTAGAAAGCTCCATGGAACATACTTTGTAGCAGCAATCACATGCAAATACTAATAATTTGTAGAATTACCATGCAAAACAAATACGAATATTTGAGTTCTTGAAGAGCAAAATAAAAAAAAACATGCTAGCACAACAGAAAATATAATATTCAATATAAACACTTCAAAATCAGAACTATTCTATGGCCTTAAAAGAAAGGAGGGCACACTACCAATTAGAAGAATACAATCACTTTTTGAACTACAGACAATGGTCATTTCTTGCTCTGGATTCTGGTTACATGTTTGTGATCATTATGTAAAAATTCATAAATCTTAAAGGTTAAAATGTGTGTACTATCTGTCTAATTTTAACAAGGGTATACTATTAAATTTCTGTAAATTATGTTTTAAAACAGGTTAATTTGCACTGTAACAAAAGGATTTAAATTGCTATTATTAACTATTTTATACTCATCATTTTCTAGAAAGCTTTAAAATGCTTAACTGTTATATATTGAATGAGCTATACAGTCCTAATAACCGAATTACAAAGGGTTTCTCTCTACATAATTTTCCAGAAAAGAGACCTATGCATTTGAGATGTGCTCGCTGATTTCAAGCAAATATCCAAGCAAATGTGAGAGTCTTTACTTTGGCAGCCAGAAAAGTTTGTTCTAATATTTAAGACAGGTGGCTCAGGTGTCCTAACAGTTTGAGAACTCTGGAACAGCAGAGTAGCAAGAAAGCAAACTGACTCAACTGAGGTGCAATTATCACCTAAAAGTCCAGCCCTTTGGCTACTGGTATTGAGCTAAGTCTAACGGGAATGTCACCAGCTCAAATATGAGGCATAACTTTCCTTCCAACACTAACTTATAGAGAGAACCATGGTCCTCCTAGGGTAGTTAAGAAAGGGGCAGTGGAGCTGGAATGGAGCCTGCCGAAGCACACTCTATGAACACAGTCCTCCCGATGCGATGCACCTGGCTAAGAACTCGCCACCAGGTCGGGCAGTATCTGGCTCACTACGTTTGGTTATATGGGAAATGCCCATTTCAAGCCAGCAGTGGAAAACGATCAACTGTGAGGCATTTTTGAAAATCAAAATATCGCCACCGGAATAAGGACATTTCTGCAAAATGTGGTGAGATCACGTGTCTGGAAAGAAAACGATTAGGGAATGTGGCACGAGCACAAGACGTGACATTTCCTAAATGCCTATTATTACTATTTTCAAGTCAAAAGCGATCGTTTAAACCAATTCCCATCACAGGAGCGCAGTGTGACAAGGGTCAGTGCTGTGAGTGACAACCTAAGTTAAGAAGAAGAATTAATCAAAGACGCCACACCCCCAAGCTGATTGGACTGTCAAGGCCTCACTCCAAAAGGAAAGGCAAGCCTGGCACCCAAAGCACCACAAATACCAAACACGAACACACGGGTGTGTGTGTAAAGGGAAAGACAGCCGACAACCAACCGCAGCGCTACACGCGCCCGCACACACACACAAACGCTGGCACACACACACAAACGCGCGCGCTCGCACACACACACAGACACACACACACAGAGCCCAGGAGCCGGTGCGCACTTCGGGCACCTTGCAAAGAAGCCCGGGCCGGCAGCTGTGCTTCTGCAAACAGGTCCGAGCAAGCGGCCGGCAGCGATTTTCAGAGCATGTGACAAAGGTGCAAATGGCCTGAAAACAGTGCCCGGCCAGCCAGACGGTTTGCGAGCGCGAGGCAGAGGTCTGCCCGGAAACAAAAGAAGCCTCCCTCCTCCCCGGGAGACCGCACATGGCACTCGAGGTGCTCGGGCCGGCTGGGCTACCGGGGCGGCGCGGAGGCAGCGTCTGTGCAGGAGCGGTACATACTAGGGCTCGCTCTCTGGCAGGGACGGGGCCATGGAGTTTCCATTGGTTGGGGAACCGCCCAGCTTTAGTTTCTCCAGATATTCGGCATGCACGGGCTTGTGGCACTGGAGAACCTTGATGGCATCTTCGACTTTGAACCACGCTCGCTTCCTCCCAATGCTCACCGAGTCTTCCCAGTCCTCCAGGATCTCAGTGACAGTCAGTACATACACGTACGTTCTGTGCTTGCGATCTTGGTTCTGCTCGAAGACGCCCAGGAGCCGGCCCAACTTGCCCCTGACTCCCGCCTCCTCGTACACCTCGCGCACGGCCGCGCCGCCGGGCTCCTCCTCGGGCTCCATGCCCCCGCCCGGCACGATCCAGCGGTCCGGGTGGCGGCTGCTGCTCACCAGCAGCACCTCGTCCTCGCGCTCGCTCCGGAAGCACAGGCACGCGGCGCGCCGCTTGAACCCCTCCGGGTCGTAGGTCCGCGTCTGGTTCGGCTTGCACTTCATCGTCCGGGCCGCGGGCTCCTGCGCTCGCCGCTGCCTGGGCCGGGGCCGCCGCAGTGGCGCGCGGAGGCGGGGAGAGAAAGGGCCGAGGCGAGGGACTGGAGAGACGCGCCGCCGGGCAGCGAGAGCCCCAGCGCCAGGCGAGGAGGGGCGGGGGCGGGGCGGGGGCGGCGAGTGCGTCAGGCTTCGGCCCCCGCGCGCCCGCCCAGGGCCCGAGCGCACGCGCCCGAGGGACGACGCGCCGCCGCCGCCGCCGCCGCCGCCGCCGCCGCGGGCCCGAGACCCACGCAGAGCCCCCGCGCGTCTGGCGCGCCGCCGTCGCTCCGCCCGCTCGCCCGCCCGCCCGCGCGCCCGCAGCCAGCCGGGCCGGGGTTGAGTGAGGTGAGGCGCTTCTGCGTGCGCGTCCGCAGCGCGCTCCGCGTACGCGTGCCCGCCGGTGGCGAGGGCGAGGGGCGGGGGCGGGGCGGGGCGGTTGTGGGGGGTCTCGGGGCTCTCGCCGCGCTTGGCGCGCTGAGCGCTCTCGGCGCCCTCGGCGCCCGGGGCCCAGTGCGCAGGCGCCCCGCCCGTCCGGGCCGACTTCGCGTGCGTGTGCGCTGGGAGTTGAGTCCGGCGCGAGGTGGCTGGCCCGGGGGGTTTCCACGTGCGCCGGTCGGCCAGCCTGGCTGTGGCGCTGCGGCACGGCCACCATGCCCCTCCCCGGCAGGTTGCGCGACACCCAGGCGCGGTCGTTTCCCACACAGGCCTGTCCAGGGCAGCGGCGTCACCTTCCTGGGTCGCACCCGCTTATTTCTAGGAAGGTCTGGGTTTGGCTCAAGGGATCCCCTGGTGTCTTGGCCCGAGGCCACCCAATCGTGGCTGAGTCGCCTCGTGCTGTGCTGGGGGTGTTTTTCCAGCAACAGGTGCACCTTGCCAGCCTTGGCTGCACAGCCCCTCCCTGACTGCCTATCTTGGACCCCTCTTGACCGCTAGTCATCTCTGTCCCTCACTGTCCTGGTCTGATTGCTGGCCTGGTCCTGAGAGCCCTGTGCGCTTGGAGTCCTACTCATGGAAGAGGTGGAGAACCAGCCGAGTTTGATGACATCCCCAGAAGCTCTGCCCTGCACAGTCCACCCTTCTCTCTCTCTCTCTCTCCTTGTCTTTGTCAATCTGTCTGTCTGCCTCTCTCGCTCACCAGCGATCATGGTTGGCAATTTAGGAGACATGGCTGAGGAAACCTTTGTTTTCTATTTCGACTTGTAGTCGCCTGCTGGCCAGGACCTTCAGCATGGCCACTGGCACGTGCACCCTCACAAGTCTCTCTTTGGTCCTTGGCTCCTCCTGGCCAGCAAGGGGCACCTCACAGCTCCAAACCCAGCAACTTAAAAGCCCACAGATCCAAGCTCTGCTTTGGCTTCGTTCTTGCCACCTCCCGGCTCTAAGAGTAACCTGTGGAGCAGACCTCTGCTGCCCCCTGACTTTTGCCAAGTGGCAACTTAGGCCTCTTTGCCTGACTCTTGCCACCGCCGCTGGCATTAGAGGAGCAGCATGGTGAAAACTGGACGGAAGGGCAAATGGAGTCTGCAATGGAAATGACAGTAGTTAGGAAACTCACAGGGCAATTTCTGGGCAACAGTTTCGCTCAGTTTCCTGGGATCAGCTCCACTCCACTTGAACCCACAGTAGCTCCAAAAGATGACCGTATTCCCGGAGGCAGCAGACAGCTGCAGCATCTGGAGCATAATAGGAGAAAGATGTGCGGGGCTTACTGTGTGAAGAAGCTGGCAAATGGAGACAGGGAGCAACATCAAAACATAGAAATTCCATTGCTGAGGACCCTGTTTTCAGGGCCTATAGATGGTCATCAAAGACCATTTAAAGGCCGTGCGGTGATTAAGGACAGGCTCTGAAAATGGATTTCCACCGGCAGGAGTCCTCAGTGTGCAAATACATAAGTGATATTAAGCAACTCGAAAAAACCCATTATGGTCAGGATGTAGGCAGATACAGCGAGTATCACTGGGATCATTTTTACCTGTGGTTTGAGGTGTTCTTTCTGGTGCGTGTGGTGAGATTGTAAAGAGAAAGAAACATGTCGTTACTGGTAGGTGATATGGCTGTATGCTTGGGAAACACATGGAGACAAATGCCCCGAAGTGATACAGCGAAATGTTAACATTGAAAAGATGAGTAGCTCTGATGTATTGCAGCAGTCATTATGTAGAAAATATAATGGAGAAATGAGGACATTCCCCAGAGCAAGCTCACCTACCAAAAACCAAATGCTGCGGGATCCTAAGAACGATGGCTAGCACTTTGTAGTAGATTACAGTAAAACTTGTGTCTGGTGTAGAAGGGTGATCTGAGTAAAATCCAGAGGCGCTCCAGCAAGGCTAGGCGAGTGGTCACAGGTGCACAGGTAAACCTCATGAGACCAGCACAAGAAGCACTCAGACGAGTCCAGGCCAAATTGCTGACCTGCAGGATTCCCAGCAAAGGAATTGGTAGTTGCTTCAAGTCACTGGATTTGGGCCTGTTTTGTTATGTGTCAGCAGCTCCCTGATACAACCGTTCGCTGCCAGCCCTCAAAATCCAAGCAAAAATAGTTGCAGTAGAAAGTATTTGTCATAAGAGCAATGTTAATTCTGCTGGCAAGGTTGACTGTGCTTTCCCTGGGGACAGAAAGAAAGGGATGACGTTAAGGCACAATATGTCTGGGTGCTACTATGTGCCAGGCCCTGTGTTGAGCCCTCTC
This sequence comes from Galemys pyrenaicus, assembly GCA_019455555.1. Taxonomy (NCBI): domain Eukaryota; kingdom Metazoa; phylum Chordata; class Mammalia; order Eulipotyphla; family Talpidae; genus Galemys; species Galemys pyrenaicus. The sequence goes on along the minus strand of JAGFMF010011654.1, from coordinate 2,051 downwards.
TCCTCCATCGCTGAAATCCTACTTCATGGGAGAGAAAATCGTGGCTGTGTGTGTCATTTTGTTTGAATTCAAGTCTTCCTGCGCCTGTAGCCTCTCGTGCATCTCCATGTCTTGTCAAAGGGATTGTTTTTATCAAGAGCTGTGTTTTGTTTTGTTGGGATGGTGTCCGATGGTGTTCAGAGTTGGTGTGAGGAAGGTGTTCGTTTCCGAATTGAGTGAGTTCAAAGAGACATTTCCCATCCCGATGTTCCTCGTTAGCCTGGGCTCCACAGTGGAAAGGCCACCTGAGATCAACTTCACGCCAACCAACAAATAGTGTGTCAGCTGCACATGTCCTTTGACATCTCAGTGCTTTTTTTTGCCGTTCAGTGACTTCTTTTATATTGATTTATTTTCTTGTCCAAAAAACTACATCATTATAGTCCCCATATTTCTCCTGCCCCTGTTTCACCCGTGAAGCATCCCCCCATACCTTTGTGTTCATTCCTCCCCTATTTGCTCCCCTCTTTCCATCCTTGACTGTGTGCCTCAGTTCTATGGTCAGCTTGCAAGTTTCGACCTTTCCTTGACCGTTTGTTTGGTTTCTCTATATTCCCCATATAAGTAGCATCATGCTGTATTTATCTCTTTTCTTTCTAACTTCTAGCATAAACCCTCAGCTCCATCCATGTTGCCACAAACGGCATGGGTTTGTATTTTTTGATTGGTGAATAGTATTCCATTGTGTAAGTACATCACAACTTTCTGATCTATTTGTCACTTTGGGGGCATTTGTGTTGTTTCCATAGCTTGGCTAGTTTAAATAGCTATGTCTGTTGCTGCAACAGACATAGCAGTGCGGGTTTCCTTTCGAATTCGTCTATTTGTGTCCTTGGGGTAGGTTCCTAGCAGTGGAATTGCTGCGTCGTGGTAGATCCACTGTTAGTGTCCTGGGGATCTTCCTCACAGCTTCCCACCAGTAGTGTAACAGGGTTTCTTTATCTCCACACCTTCCCCAGCATTTGGACAACTCAGTGCTTTGATTTCCCCTGCCAGTAGAAAAAGAAATGAGGTGCAACCTTTAGGAGAGGTTGTAGTACTTTGTCATCCCTTTAGGCAATGATTTTATTTACTCATGGTCTGCTTTATTTAGGAACTTGCTTTTTGTCAACCAAATGATATCTCAGATGAGCATCAAAGTCCCCCTTCAAGAGAGCTGCCAAACCAACTGAGCTAGGTTCAATAAGAGGCAATACATGTTGTGACATCAAAGGTAATCCTCGTCCGTGCACCGTGACAAGTTTCACCAGTGAAGCTGTGATGTACAGCACACGTCCTTCCATGCGGCTCAGTCTGCTGCCCTAATTTTTGGTCAAGGCACCCAGAGAGCATGTCTTCCCTGCAAAGTTCTAAAGCTGCAAGGATGAGCTCTGAAACCAGCCTATGTCTATGCTTTGTCTGCCGTAGGAAGGGGCGGGCCCATTGGAAACCAACCACAACATTAGAGGCATTATCCCGGGAAGTTGGGCACCTTACCCGATGAGATGGGGTGAGCCTAGAGCTGTGTCTTTTGCAACTAACTTTTGAACAAAGTAAAATTAAATGGAGAGGGGCTCTCCGGAACAACTTTCAGCCAGGAGAGAGAATGACAGACCTTCCCAGAGTCCTGCTGGCCTCAGGCAGACCCAGCTTTTGGACCGTGAGCACAACGTACCTGAGAGATAGAGTCGGGGGAAAGTGATTACATGGAAGGAGATGACAAAGCAAACTGGTGCTTCATAAATCAAATGACCTCAAACTTAAACCTGACTCTCCATAGCTATGTAGCCTTAAGCACCGAATACCTTTCACCTTAATCTCCTCATCTTTGAAATGGGCATGATAAGCCATGGACCTCCCTGTCCTGAAAGGGCTTTCCTGAGCCTGGGTACCCTGGCACTGGGTACACTTTGATCACGTTGCCCATTCTACAGTTTTCCTTTGTGGCAGGCACCTTTCACTTTTTTTTTTTTTTTTTTGTCATCGGTGTAGTCGAGGATCCCTGGAATGATGTGTGTGCATGTGTGTAAGAA
>JAGFMF010011653.1:66941-77049 GCA_019455555.1 Galemys pyrenaicus | reverse complement strand
ACACCTCTGGCCTGTACCCCAGTGCTTGTGTGCATAAATAAATAAAACTTTAAAAAAAAAAAAAAACCCTGTGACTAACTAGGGAAAGTGTATATATACATGTCGCAAAACTTCCTACTAGAATGTCACTTTTAGTACTCAATGCTAGAAAAAAAAGTTTTAAAATATGAATATTATTTTTTTAGTTTCAGGATTGCCTTTGAAAAGAGAGTTGAATTATACGAATATCAAAGAACAAGAACTGCTTTTAATGAAAACCAGATTGAGGTGTTTGAAAATGTCTTTAGGCGATGTTATCCTGGCATTGTTTTTATAGAAAACTTAGGTCAAAAATTAACCTAGAGGAAGACAGAATCTAAATCTAGTTCCAAAATCAACATGATCCTACCAACTTGAAGAGCACTCACACCAGCCTCCAGGTGAGCACTCCAGTGGACCACAACCCTGGTCATGCTCTTCACAGGTCCCTGAAGAGTCCACTGGCTGGAAGAGCACTCATATCAGCCTCTAGGTGAGTACCCCAGCTACATAATGAATTAAAGATGACCCCAGGGAGCTACCAGAGATATCTCAGCACTACACCAAACACCATAAGTCCTTCACTTCAGAGCCCACCAACCAAGAAGCACCTAAACAATGGTAGAGATGAACATACACACAAAATACCAAGTTTCAATAGAGTAAACCCAAAGTAAACAGTGTGGAGAAAGAAAGAAAAAGATGGTCAAGTGAGTTCTCAGGTGAACAATAATTCACAGCAAGAAAACAAAACCCCAGAACTAAACATGAAAGACATGGAATCACTATTTTTTTTAATTTTTCAGGCACAAATTTCAAAATTGCCATATAAGAAAATTAGAGATGAACCAATACAAGGAAAATGCAAAAAGGTAAATAAATGCTATGAGATATACATAAGGAATATAAATTAAAAGTTTAAACCTTAAACAGTAAATAATGGAATTGCAAGATGCAGAAAGATCAACTGAAAAAAAATGAAGCAGCATGTCAAGAATTATCCAAAACCATGAAGAAAGGAAATATAAGAATAGGCATCCAGAAGAAGAGAGAAAGAAACTGAAACAGTATTTAAAGAATTAAAAGAAGAAACAAAGAAAGAACTGAACATAGAATTACAGAAAGCTATATGAACACCCAAGCTACATAAACAATAGGAAATCTATAGCAAGAGATACAGTAGGAAAACATTCAAGAGTCCAGACAAAGAAAAAGTAATTAATGAAGCTGATGAGGGGAAGAAAACATAAACCCTATAAAAAGCTCCAAGTAGACTAACATCAGAATTCTCTGAAGAAACACCATGAGCAAGAAGAGAATGGAATGTCATTGAAAATACCCAAAGATAAAATTTCCAACAAAGATTGTGTCTCTAACAAAGCTCTGCTTCAGATATTATAAATAAATAAAGGTCTTCTAAAACAAACATAATCCTAGGAATTTTGCAACCACTAGCCCCAACCTCAGTAATATTACAAGGAGGTTTACTATTTAAGTCAAGGAATAAACACAAAGAACTAAACAAACAAAATATAACCAAAAAAAAGGAAAATTGATAGTATCAGAACTTCAATGAACTGAACTCACCAATTAAAGGACGTAGAGAATCTAGTTGGATTAGGAAACATAATACAACACTGTGGGGCCTCCAAAAAATATCCAAGTTTAAGGATAAACATAGACAGAAATTATAAGAATGGAAAACAATTGTATAAGCAAATGACCACTAAAGGAAGGCCAGGGGCTGCCATACTTATATAAAATAAAATAAGCACACAACCTAAAATTATAAGAAGAGACAAGGATGGAAATATGTTTTGATTAAGGGAACAATACAATAGAAATACATAACACTCATCCATATTTACCCACACATAAACATTAATTGGAAATGAAACTTGCAACCCTGTTTATAGCAGCATTATTTACAATAACGAAGATATGGAAACAAACTAAATGCCCTAGAACAGATGAGTGGATCAGGAAGATATGGTAATATACCCAATGGAATATTACTCTGCAATCAAGAAAGAAACTAATGCCATTTATAGCAACATAGTTGGAACAAGAAGGGATTATCACAACTGGAAAAAATACAAAAGGAGAACGGTAAATACTGGATGGTTTCACTTATATGTGGAATATATTGCAGCAACATGGATTAAACTGGAAGGGATTATCTTAAGTGAAACATGCCTGAAGGTTAAAGATAAATACTGGAGGGTTTCATTTATATGTGGAATAAACAGAAATCAGACAAAGGATCAGACAAAGACAAACTTATAAAACCAAGCCTGATGATAGATCTGAAGCATCCAGAGGCAGAAGGGGAGGGAATAGAGAGGAGAGAGGAGAAAAAATGAAAATGAGCACAATGGACTATGGTGAAGAATTATGGATAACTGTGGTAACTACACTTCAGAAGGGAATATCTTTGTTTGAACAAAATAAGTAAGGATGTAAAATAATGGTAATTCAATAAAATATATATTAAAAAAAAACAGTGTGCAAAACTGAAAAGGTCCCATAGAAGTCACAGTTTGCAATGCTAAAAAAATTCAAAACAGTTTTGGAATAGATAAAAATCTAACCATGCAAAATTATCTTCCGGCTGTAGTACATTAAGAACCAATATCAATATTGAGTGTTAAAAATGTGATGTTTTCTACATTTGAATATTGACTTTTTTCTGAAAATACATTGTAAATAGTTACTATTACCACATGACAACTGTTTTTAGTTACAGTAAAGACTTTTCCTATATATATATATATATTTAAAATATTTTAGTAAATAAAAATTAAGTAATATGGAATAAAAGATCTTCACAATTCATTCTGTAAGGCCTATATTGCTCTAATACCAAAAATAGACTAAGGGCCTTTCTGATGGTGCAAGGTTTAAAGTCTCAACTTTGTCAAGCTATTGCCAGCCACTGTGGCCTGAGTTTGAACCCAAGATCCCCAGCCAGGGAGCTTACCAACCCACAAGGTACAGCAGACATCTCCTGTCTCCCCCCCCCTTTCCCCTCAGCATGGTATTTCAGTAGATCTTCTTTTTATGCTCACCACTCTGTCTCTGGTGAATACTCTCACCACTCTGCACCTCTGGCCTACACCCCAGTTCTTGTATGCATAAATAAATAAAAAAAAATAAAAAAGAAGAGCCTATGCACTATGAAGCTATCTGCAGCAAGAGTTTGATCCCCAGCCAGGGAGCTAATCCACATAGAAGAGTAGACCACTCCTGTCTTGCCTGTTGCCACTCTCAGCAGTATATTTCAGTAGATCCACCTGTTCTGCTCCCCACTCTCTCTTTGGTGAATTGTCTCATCCCCCACAACTTTGACCTACACCCTAGCTCTTGTATACATAAAGAAATAAAATAATTCTTAAAAAAAAAGGAATACACCTGAACTACTGATCCGTGAGTATTCAGATGGCAAACAACACCAATGCTACACAAGACCCTGGGGAAAAAAGATTAAAATTGAAGTCAACACCATAGAAACCTATAGCACCAACCTTCCCTTTTCTGCATATTAAAGTTAAGTTGGGCTTCTTGCCCACACCCATCAAAAAAAATTATATCATGATCAAATCGAATTTATGTCAGGGATATAAAGTTTTAACATCTGAAAGTTAATGAATGCAATAATTGAATCAACAAGTTATAAACAAAATTATGTGAACAAATTGATGGACATGTAAGGCATTTAACAACATCTCCTTTTATGGTGAAATATAAACGTATTTATAATGATTTCACTTAACTAAATCTGAAAAACTAAGTTTTATTCACAGAAAATGACATTACCGTGTCAAGGAACTGAACCACTGATATTTTTCTCTGTGGTTGTTGGGGGTGGGGGAAGACAGGAAGAGGCACAAAGAGTTGTAGGTAAGATGGGAACCATTCCAGCCATCCAAACAAGCTGGTAACTGAACCTAGAGTGTAAAACATGGCCCAAGTGTGGTGAATCTTTTCCAGAGGGTGGTGAGTGGAAAGGTTGGATTCTTAAATGCACATGACCATTGGTTCAATCATGTAGAACCTGAAATTGGCCTTGAGGGTGTTGGAGTAGCCTCTCTGCTGGGATATCAGAGAGAGAGATAGCTGTTGTTTTCCAGAGAGAAATGTCAAAGGTTTGGGACCAGAGAATGTGGGTTCTATGAAAGAGTGAACACTGCTTACTTTGGGGAAAAGGAAATAATGGAAGTGTAAATATAAATACCTGGTATATCCCCCTCCTTTCCATTGTAAGACCAAGTCCTCAGACTCCAAGTACACATTCCTTCTTTACCACCATGTGAAACAAATGGACAAATAAAAAAAAACTAAAGACATAGTGCCCAGAATTGAGAAAAACAAATGTGATAATACACACAATTAACAAGAAATACTTGAACAAATTTTGGAAATACTGACAGAGCAGAGTAGAAGTCTAGAGACCAGTGAAAAGACACATAATTCAAGGACAATGATTTTAGAATAACAATCTTAAAGAATCCAAATAAAGTGAGGGAATTGTGATAAACAAAAAATAAGTTCGGAATCACAGAAAAGAGATTCAGGACAAGAATAAATCTTCATTAAACAAATTGAAGGTAGTAAATATTAGGAATGCTCTTTATTTTCTAACAACACAATAAAAATAAAGACAAATATTGAAAGTATATTTAGGAGAATTAAGATGGCAGAAAAGGGAATTTTGAAAATCAAATATACAAATGTATACATGGCACTAGTGGAATAAGGGAAATAAAATAAGATTTAGAAGAAATTACAAGTAATAACAGAATATATTAGAAGAGAAACTATAGAAAGTAAAAAAAAAGGAAGAGACACTATTTAAATAATAGTTCCCAATGGGCCTCCCAGGTGGTACAGTGGGTTAAGCAATGCACTATGAAGCAAACCACAGCCACTGCAGCACGAGTTTGATCCCTGCTGCCAGACAGGGAGGGGACTCACATGGCGCAGCAGACCTCTCCTGCTGTTCCCGCTGCTCCCCTCAGCAGTGTACTTCCATTGATCTGCCTGTTCTGCTCCCTGCTCTCGGTGGTGAATCCTCTCACACCCCCACACCTCTGGCCTGTACCCCAGTGCTTTTATTTTTTTTTAATAATACTTCCCAACCATAAGGAAAGTATTGTAAATTGATATCCAGTAAGTAGAAGAAACACCCAAACATCTAAATATATAATAGCTTTCACTGAGACACTATTTTATTTTTTATTTTTTAAAGATTTACTTATTATTACATACAAGAACTGGGGTACAGGCCAGAGGAATGCTGTGTGTATGAGAGAGGTTTCACCTGAGACACAGTGGGGAGCAGAATAGGTGGATAGAGTGAAATACACTGCTGAGGGGAACAGCAGGTGAGATAGGAGAGGTTTTGCTGTGCCATGTGGGTCACCTCCCTAGCCAACTGGGGATCAAACTCATGCTGCAGTGGCTGTGGATAGCTTCATGAAGACTCAACCCTTTGTGCCACCAGGTGGGCCCCGAGACATTCTATTTTAAATTATTAAAAGTCAATGTTAAAAGTACTGAATGTGTTTGGGAGTGGAGAATGTAACATGCAAATTTACCTCAATCATAATCTCATCAGATTTCTCAGGATAATACCAAGCTTTGAAAAGAGCGGAATAATATATTAAGAATCTTAAAAGTTATAAATTGTGAGCCCAAAATACTACCTTACAAAATTATCCTGAAAAGATGATAAAGAAATAAAGACGTTCTCGGACTATCAAAAGCCAATTGAATTTACTACCACCAGAGCTGTCCTATAAGAAATGTCAAAAAGTATACATCTAGATAACAAATATAAAAGAAAACAATGATTAAGTTCATAAATAGTAATACAAAATCTGACACATAAACTAAAATAACATGAGACAACAAAAATGTTAAAAGTGAGGAAGAAAAGAACACAATATGAATAATTAAATGACAATGAATCAATTCAACATACAAAGTAATATCTTAGACATATAATTCTTTATGTATAATCCTCATGGCAATGAAAATCACAAATCTATAGCAGAAACACTCTGATGAAAAAATGAACAGAGAACTATCAGCAAACCACCCAAGTGAAAATGAAGGTACTAACACATGGAGGATCTGTGCCAGCATGGATCCAGGCCTTATGATTTTCTGCAAGACACTGCCAGCCTCCAGTCCAGACCCATGAGAATTCAGACATGTGCTAGTGTTGCCCTAGGCTCCATGACATCTCACATGACCCTACCAGCTGTTTTCCAGTATGGTGAAAAACATGACCATGCAAGGGGAGGTGCCAGAGTGACTTCAGGCCAAGCAATATCCCTCAACACTGTACCAGTCACCTAACAGATTGGTGAGCCTTGTGAGCAGTGAGGGGTGAGGAGCCTCCAAGAAAAAACACCACCTAAAATACCAGGTCCCCAAACAAAAATGGAGAGAAAGAAAAACCCAACAAAAGATCACAGGATTCATTAGGGAAATAATATAATATACAAAGAGAACAAATCTCCAGAATTTAACTAGAAAATTATGTTTTTCAGATAAGAAACAGAGTGAAATATCCATGATAAAGAAATTTAAGGGAATAGAAGAACACCAAGAAAACTCAGAGTAAATGGGAAGCAAAAGAAGGCAAACACAGCCATGCTTATATCAGACAAAATCAACTATCATATAAAAATGTAATAAAATAGTTCTGCCATACAAACAAGTATCTCCACCCCTAGACATCTGCCCAAAACTTTTTAACATATACTAATTTCAAAGGAAAAAGTTTATTGCTACACTATTTAAAAAAGATAAATTATGGAAACAACCTAATTCCCCAATAAAAGGTGAATCAATCACGAAGATATGGTATATATATAAACAATGGAATATTATTCAACAATCAAAATATTTAAACTCATGCCATTTGTGGTAACATGGAGATGGAATTGGTAATGTTAAGTGAAATGAGTCAGAAAAGATAGGTAAGTATTGGATGGTGTTGTTAATATGTAGATATACAGAGAAATCAAACAGAGGGTCAGATAAAAACAAGTTAAATAACTAAACCTTGAAAGCTGACTATAGAAATGAAGCATCCAGAGCATGTAGTGGTCTGGGTAAGAATAAAGAGGGGAGGAAGCACAATGGACTATGGTGAGAAACTATGGATGGTTCAGTAATTATTGCAATAATATGATGATACCTGAAAGGAGGGTTCTAAATTTACCTTAATTAAAAATACAGTTTTTTAAGGACCAAAAATTATTTTATATTTTTCACTCAGTTACTTTTACCTGCTATCTGTGGAAACAAACAAACAAAAAAGAATATGTGGTACATTTACAAAAATAAAATAAAAAATGTGGTGCAGACCATGCCACTCATATTATGTGACAAAAGTCCAGTATGAGGGATACTCCTGAAAAATCAGGGGTCCACAGCTGGCCCCTGCCAGATTCCTTTTGTTTTGGCTAACTTTATAATTGAAGTTCTGTGAGTCTCTTAATGTGTGCTCACTGAAACAGAATCACGGGGGTAGTTACAAATTTGGCTGCTTGTTAAACAAAATAATTGGATATGATGCATTTACTGATTGACAGATACTCCAACACAAACCTTTACAATTGATAAATACTGCCACTAACTTAAAAGAGCCATAAAACCAGGCAGAGTAAAATGTAATTAGAACATGGTTGTTTTACAAACCCAAAAGTTAGTCTTTAGGCAGTCTTCCAGACTTAAATATTTACTAACTGGCCTTAGGAAATGAGAAAAGACCTCTGTGATCTGGCCCATTGTGGAAGGCTCTGTATCTCCCAGGTGATAAAGGACTCTCTTCCTACCCTCCTCCTCTTCCTTTTGCCTTTGTTCTACTTAAGTGAAAATCATACATAGAAAAACTCTCCAAATGGCAAAAAAAAAAAACCCAAAACAAAACAAAACAAAAACATTACAAATTAGGTTTAGAATAAAGTTAGTTATTCCTTTTAAAGACTAAATATTAGGTTTAGAGATAACTAAGGCTCTAATATTTCCCTTTAATTAGGGGCCTGTAGCTTTTTAGGTATTGACACTAGTCAATCTTAGACATTGTGACTTATAGTCTATCCTACACTCAGAGTAAACAAAATATTTACTTGTATTTGCACAAAGTTGCTTTGTCCACTTTAACATTGATCAGTGACTGTGTAGATTCAGATATTGTTAAGAACATGTTTCAGATGTAAACTTTACTTCAAAATGGTATGTGCCATAAAACTTGAATGGAAGTCACAGGACCCCAAGATGTTCTTGAAAAAATGTAATGTTTGTTAACTGCCTGCTCTATGCAGGTGTTGAGGTAATCCCACTGCTTGCTTGTAATGTATAAATAAAGACCTGCTGAGACTCTCAGGAGGACAGATATCAAATTCTGTGCAAGTTTGGTGCTCTTCCTCCCTCCCCCTCACTCGCTGACGCCGTTCCATCCTTTGGGGACCTGACCTTCTGCCATAGTTGGCCTTTGGCAAAAATGCTTTAAAAAGCTATTAAAAATGAAATCTTAGTATTTGTTGTAAGGAATTTGAGGGGATAATGCTAAGTGAAAATAAGCCAGACAGAGACAAATATCAGATTATTTCACTCATATATGGAACACAGAGGCAAAAAATGAAGAAACTATCAAAACTAAACAAAACCTGAGTCTACATATGACTGCAGAATTGAAGCTGCTGTAGGAGGATACTAGGGGAGATCAAAGTGGTGAGGGTGCTCATGATATACAGTGAAGAACTTTGGGTGCTCTGGGATGGGTGTGGGGTGGTGATGTACACCTGAGGAGGTGTAAATTTATTACTCTGAATAATATACTATGATGCAAACCAATTTTACCTCAAAAATTTTAAAAAAATCATGTTTTAGGACTGCTCATCTGTCTTTATGCAGGCATCCCTCTTTCCTTTTATATTTCTTTAATAAACTTAATATATATAATTTTTTTAAAAGAATCTTAAGGGCCTCCTAGTGGCACAGTGGGTAAAGCAATGCACTATGAAGCAAACCGCAACCACTGCAGCACGAGTTCAATCCCTGCCGCCAGCCAGGGAGGGGACCCACAAAAGGTGTAGCAGACCTCTCCTGCCTCACCTGCTGCTTCCCGATGCAGTGTCTTTCAGTCAGTCTGCCTGTTCTGCTCCCCACTCTGTCTGGTTAATCCTCTCACCTCCTGTGACTCTGACATGTACCCCATCTCTTATATGCATAAATAAATAAAGAAACCTTAAAAAAATCTTGGAATATATATTCAATGGAATACTACTCAACTATTTAAAAATATTAGATAGTGCCTTTTAAATCAAATGAATGGATGTTGAGGTGATTATGTTAAATGGAAAATGTCAAAAAGTGAAAGACACATACTAGGTAGTTTCACTAATTTGTGAAATATAAATAACCAAGGAACACATACTGGCAAAGTTCATCAAAAACATTGTTAGGCCCTGTGAAAAATATACTAGTTACCAGATAGAGTGGGAGGAGGGACAAAGAAGCAAAGGAAGGAAAGAGATAAATTATTGGCTGAGAAGTTTTGGTACAGATTGAGTGAGGTGTGAAATTGTACCCCCAATGTTATATTGATATGTGAACAACTGAAAGTAAATTTTAAAAAGATTTTGTTAAGTACTGAGTTTCTGAGGGCACCCAAAAGAACAAAGTACAGACATAGGGCTGAAAAAGTCAAATAGAGCTTTTATTATGCCAGCATGCTGGGGTCGATCGTTCAATCGAGACACGCAGGTCTGGCTGAGGCGATCGGCCCCGAGAGTAAGAAGGGGTGAGCTTTTATAGCCAATCTCCCACCCTTACATAGGTTGCAGCACATTAGCTGAGGGATTGAAAAGCCCGCACAATGGGCACAGTCAATAGTTTTAAAGAGACACATATTTCAAAGGTTTAAATTTGCACCAGAGATCTATGTTGACGGGGTGGGCTTCTGCCCCATACCTGGTGCACATCCTAAGATAACAACCTTTAAAATAACATTTTAAGCTAACATTCCAAGCTATGAGACCAGCTATCCTACTAGATAAGGACATAGGCTATT
>JAGFMF010011653.1:40063-58153 GCA_019455555.1 Galemys pyrenaicus | reverse complement strand
GCATTGAATCTGTAGATTGCTTTTGGTAGGATGGCCATTTTGATGACGTTAATTCTTCCAATCCATGAGCAAGGGATATTTTCCATTTCTTTGTATCTTATTCTATTTCTTTTAGCAATGTTTTGGGGCAGTATTTTTTTACTATCTGTTTCTTCTGAGCCTTTTTCTATAATCCTATCTACTTCTGGTAATTCTGTCCCACTTTCTGTATGAAGAAGCAATTTTCTTATTGTAAGTTATTAACAAAAGTTCCAGAACTAGGTGCATATTGTTTGGCCACCTTAACTGTAAACTTGATCAGCAAATAAACATCTGAGGACAAAGTGGCTTCTAGACAAGGTGTTTTCATGAGTGACTGACTCTGTGTATTTAGTGGTCACGGGTGCTGTTGTTGAAGCACCTGGTGTTCTGAAGGATGCAGTACGTTAATGCCAATCGAAAATTACCAAAAGAATCAGACAAAGAAACTAAAAGGAGAAAACAGCCAAGAACATAAGGGGTTGACAGTGCACCACCTCCTCCCGCGTGCACACGTCCTTGAAACATTTTGCCAAAGTCTGCGCGATTGCTCATGCAGACTCCACAGGAGGTGGCATGACAATGAACGCCCTTGGAATTCTCGGGATTGAAGGATCATATCTTAACATATATGACAAGCCCATAGCCAATATCATTCTCAGTGGTGAAAAGGTAAAATCCTTTCCCTTAAGATCTGGAACAAGACAAAGATGCCCTCTCTCACTTCTGCTCTTCAGTATAATACTTGAAGTCCTGGCCAGAACAATAAGACAAGAAAAATGCATACAAGGAATACAAATAGGGAAAGAAGAATTAAAATGATCACTGTTTGCAGATGATATGATAATATACATAGAGAACCACAAAAGCTCTACAGAAAATCTAATCAAGCTAATCAGCCAGTTAAGCAAAGTAGCAGGATACAAAATCAACACACAAGAATCAGTAGCCTTCATTGATACAAACAACCAATCTGAAGAAGAAGAAATAAAAAAAATCCCTTTTATAATTGAAACAAAAAAATCAAATACTTGGGAATTAATCTAACAAAAGAGGTGAAGGAACTTTACAAAGAAAATTACAAAGCATTGCTAAAAGAAATAGAATAAGGTACAAAGAAATGGAAAAACATCCCTTGCTTATGGATTGGAAGAATTAACATCATCAAAATGGTCATCCTACCAAAAGCAATCTACAGATTCAATGCTATTCCAATAAAATTGCAATGTCATTCTTCAAAGAAATAGAAAAAAATATTGGTGAAATTCATATGGAGACACAAAAAACCTCAAATAGCCAAGGCTCTCCTGACTTAAAATAATGGGAGTATAGGTATCACACTTCCAGACTTCAAATGATACTACAAATCCAAAATAATAAAAACTGTACGGTATTGGAAAAAAAAATAGACACATCAACCAATGGAATAGAATAGAAAGCCCAGAAACAAACCCACAAGCTTATGACCAACTAATCTTTGACAAAGGAGCAAAGAACATGCAATGGAACAAAGACAGCTTGTTCAATAAATGGTGCTGTGCAAACTGGACTGCTACATGCAAAAGAATGAAACTAGAATACTGCCTTTCACCATGCACAAAAATCAACTCAAAATGGATTAAGGAACTAAAATTGGATTAAGACCTGAAACCATAAAATATATTGAAGAAAAAGTATGCAAAACCCTACATGACATACACATGAATAACATATTAGAGACACAACACTTTAGGTGCTGTGATATGCAAAGATGGTGAAGGAGAGGATAAACAGCTGGGACTAGATCAAACTGAAAAGCTTCTCTATAGCAAAAGACAGGCTAACTAAAACTAAGTGACAGCCCACCAACTGGGTGAAAATCTTTGCACACAACACTACTGACAAGGGACTTACACAAAGGTCCACAAAGAATTAACCATACTAAACAAAAACAAAGTGAATAATCCAGTTAAAAAATGGGCAAAGAGCTAAAAAGGCAATTCTCCAAAGAGGACATGCAAATGGCCAACAGGCATATGAAAAAATGCTCAACTTCTCTTGTCATCAGAGAAATGCAAATCAAAACCACATTGAGATATCACCTCACCCCAGGGAGAATGGCACATATCAACAAAAGTAGTAACAACAAATGTTGGTGAATAAGGAACTCTCTTACACTGCTGGTGGGAATGCAAGCATGTCCAGTGGCCATTATGGAAAGCAGTATGGTGGTTCATCAAACTACTACGAATGAAACTTCCATATGACCCAGCCATCCCACTCCTAGGAATATACCCAAAAGACACAAAAACACTGATTCAAAAGAATATCTGCACCCCTATATTTATAGCACACTCTTTACAATAGGTAAGACCTGAAAACAATTTAAATTCCCAAAACAGATGAGTGGATTGCGAAGCTCTGGTACATATACATTATGGAATACTATTCAGCAGTCACAAAAGATAGAGTCATTCATAGGAACATGGATTGAACTGGAAGGGATTATGCTCAGTGAAATAAGTCAGAAGACAAAAATACTGGATGTTCCCCCCCCCAGGAGGAATATAAGGGAACCAAATAAGGATCAAAGAAAAGAAGACGAAGGAGGAGGATGAGGAGGAGGAAAAGGAAAGAGAGGTTTGAGGGCAGATAAGAGCAAAAGGGATTGAGATGATTGTGCATTGGTGAAATGGTGATGGGGAATCCATGGGGCTTACAATTGATGTCAAATATATATAAGTAAAGAAGGAAAAAATAAATAGATAAAATTAACTGGAGTTACAGGTATGCATATATGTAAATATATACAGAACTAAATTGTATACCTTAAATTGGTGAATTTTATGGTATATGAGTTATATTTTGGTAAAGTTGTTTGAATAAGTTATAAATTAATTACAGAATATATTTAGGTAATGGAGATGAGTATATAGCATATAGCAAAATATCTAAATTAGTGTGTAGTGCTATGAATCAGTAAATACAAACCAATGCAATACCAATTATTGCAGTGCCTAGGATAAAAGTCCTAATGAATCTAAACTTAGGTAGGTTGATTAGGAGACCTAGTTGAGGAGATCTCAACTAACCAGAGTTAAAATTATAAGACATGCATTAGAAGTGCATGATTTGTGAGTGATCAAAGGGCCACCAAAAATATGTGAAGAACTCAAGATTTAAGAAGTGAGGTTTTTTTATAGTAAAATACCAGAGAATATGTCTAAATCAGCTCTTTACTCTGGCTACATATGGGATTAATTAGGGGGAATTTTAAGTCAAAAACCTGTGGAAGTGGTGCTAGGGTCTTGGCATTTTCAAAGTTCTCTCAGTGAATCTAATGGACTCACACACATCTAATTTCCAGCATTGGGTTAGGTCAAATTGATATGACCGAGAGAAAAGGAACCCATGAAGGAATGATTAGTTAGGTCCTTTGGTGAACTCTGGAGGTTGTAGGCAGGCAAACATCTCGGTGTGGAACATAGGGTTATTCTGAATCCTGAGATGCCAGATCTAAAATGGATCTTAGATGATTCTCAAGTCTTAACTCATGTCTCTTTTTCTCCACTTTGTGTGGTACATGTGTATACAATGAATGGAAAGGACTTTCTAGAAGTCACAGTGAGTCATTGGCTGATCTTATATCTTTTGACTCCAAATTAGTGCCCTTTACCATGCCCCACTGCCTTTTTGCTTTACAGTCTGAAACTAGATTTAAAAGGCAGACAGTTCTTACATGACCTACTAACGCATACAATTCTTTCCACGACTTTTTTTCCAAACCTGTCTGAGGGCTTCAAATCTATATCTTAAATCTGCTCTCTCTAAGTTACATTACATAATCAGTTCAGCAATAAACCATTCAAATTATATGAATTTTAGTCAAAGCAAATATAATAGTCTTGTTTTCCTGCCAAAATTCATGACTCCTGCTCATCTCATCTGATGGACATAATAATAAATATCATTTGCTGAATGCCAGTAATAGTCTGGACACTTTAATGAACTTGGGACTTGTTAAAAGTGTTGTAACTTGAGCCCAATACCATCCTTTTCTTATTCTGACCTTTTACCCTTTCAAAGACCTTAACTACGCTCAATACACACCTAATGAACCACACCCCCAAGTCTACTACTATTGTCATATTTGATGTATGAAGTTTGCTCTAATCATTTTATCAGTCAGCTAAAATTCTCTCTGAGCTTGCCCAACATTATTTCTTTCCTATTTTCCTAAGTTGTGATTCATTATATATATTTATTTGTGCATCTAATTCCTTAATGAGCTCTCCAAAATTTTTCTGCTTGTATGAAAATTTCCTCCCATGTATCCATTTGCCCATTCTGGAGATAGGTTATTCCTTCCCAGTTCACAATTGCTTCTTCCAGCTTACATTCTATAATAAGGAATATGCAAATTATGAACTCCACCAGTTCATAATTTCCTTTCCAAGCTTATGAAATGACATTGACATGTGAAGAGCAATGGGTTTGCCTGTCTTTACCCTATTTCTTTACTCCTAGAAATATAATCCACATTTCACATTACAAGCAAAGCTTTATAATCAACTCTAGGTTTTTCCATGTCCAGAAGTATTACTCAAGATTAGGTAAGGGTAATTGAAGCAAGAGATAGAGTAAATGGTGGACTTCAAACTACCTCAGCTCTGGTAGTTTTAGATCATAACCACAAACATTTTTTTCTGGTTCTATTTTCATTATTTTTTATTTGATTTTGTGTTGGTATTCAATTGCCAAAAGAATAGAATCTGACATTTGAGATTCTCCTAAGCCCACTGCATACAAGTACTCTTCAGTGGTGTCACAAATAGTAGAATGTTCCAGCAATAATATTCAGTCCTTAATATATAGAAGATAGAGAAGAAAAAACTGGACATGGTCCCATTTTTGTTGCATTTGAAATACTAAAATGTAATGTAAGGATTCCTGTAACTTTTCTTCTGTGTTGATGATTTCCCCATTTGATTGAGGCATACTCAAAGTGTCACCACCTCTAAATCACTGTTTTTATATCCCCAGTGGCAACTCTGTCTTATGAATTCCTTATCAACTCCATGTGTCCATAAGTGGAAATAACATCTGTGGTCCTTAGTACATATTCATGTGGGTTTGATTCCTGATTCTGGATAAATTTTTATAAATTATTAAGTTTTTCTTAACTCCCTCACATGAAAAAGTTGAAAAGCTGTTTTGGGGATTCAATGGTATATGTTTGACTTAAGAATAAAACATCTGCTACAGAGGAGGAAACAAATAAAAAAATAATTTCCTTATATTTGTCTTCCACTCCCTCCTAGAAACTTTCCCTTGGATTATAATTCTTGAATAGAATGTAACCTATTGAATCCTGAACTCCATTACTCTTGGATGACTCTGAGATCTAGGGAAATATAGTAATGCCAGTAGTAACTCTTACACTTAGTTATGTTTCCTATAGACACTGAACTCAGTGTTTAACATGTACCCTCTCATTTTATCCTCACAACTACTCTATGCCACAGCTTATTAAATCCATGTTTGTTATATACAAGAGAACCAAGTATATAAATGTTTAATAATTTTCCCAAGATACATAGTTAATAAGTGATAAAGATAGAATTTGAACTAAATCAGTCCAATTTTTGAAAGGTTTTACTCTTTCTTTAAAAATATTTATTTATACATATAAGAGCTGAGATGTAGGCTAGAGGTACCGGGGGTGAGAAGATTTTACCAGAGACAGAGAGGGGAGCAGAACAGAGGAATCTACTAAAATACACTGCTAAGGGGAGCATCGATTGAGACAGGAGAGTTCTGATGTGCCACGTGGGTCACCTACCTTCCTGGAGATCAAACTTCTGCTGCAATGACTGTGAATAACTTCATGGTGCTGAGATTTAACCCCTTGTGCCACCGAGAGGTCCAAGAGCTTTTACTCTTAACTGCCACATCAGATATCTGATAACACTAGACTTGACTTGTATAGAGCAAACATCAATTCAAAACCTTCTTTCATTTACTTCAGAGCCTGTCCAGAGAAGCAGAGGTCAGAATCATCCTATGTAAAGTTTGTAGTCACTCACAGCTGCAACAATTTCTCTTTCCTTTGATGGTGGAACGTAATTTATAAGAATTCTTCAAATGAACATTTTTCCCAAACAAAGCTGCTGCCAACACTTTGCTACTGCAGTCATCAAAATTTTTCTCTGGCCTGGAAGAAATTCAGCAGCCCCTCTCTGTATTGGCTAGGATAGTCAAAGATAGTGTTCTAAGTTGAAAATGTATTTGTTTTGGGTTGAAACCTCTATTTTCTTTTAGAATTTTTTGTTTGTTTGATTTTTATTTTTGCATAGAACTGGGGTGTAGGCCAGGTATACAGGGGGTGAGAATATTCACTAGGTATGGGAAACAGAACAGGAAAATTTGTTGAAATACACTGTTAAGGGGAGAAGCAGGTGAGAGAGGAGATGTCTGCTGCACATAGGTTAACTCCTTAGCAGAAGATCAAACTCAGGTCTTAGTGATGTTAGTGCTGAGGTTGACCCCTAGAATACTCAGGAGGCCTTTGGTCAGATATCAATATAGTGGACTGATACTCTTGTATGAAGAGATGAAAGGTACTAGGTCAGAAGTAGTGGCCTTGTATAGTCTAATCCTATGCCAAGAAACTGCCTTTGAGGGGAGTCCTCCGGTACCCTAGAAGTATCTCCCCTTTCATAACTATTTCATCAAAGGCAACTGTGTTGATTTCTGTCCCTATTAACCCTAAGGCTTCTGGCAGGGAAGGCTGTGAGATTGATGTCAAATAATAATTGCATTGAGGTCATGTAGGATGAATCATCATTTGCCAGACCAAACTGAATATACTACTGACTGATTTACTGTGTGATTTTGAATAAATCTTTTTTTTAAATTTTTGAGCCTGTTTCCTCATCTGTATGATAAAGTAATTAGAAGAAATATTTTTCCAGTTTTTTAAGCTTTAATAACTTTTTTCCAAATGTAATCTTAAAGCCTGATATATCAAACAGAAAAGCAGCAGATTTACTACTATATCTGAGGAAAGCAGTGATGACAGGGACAGCAGTGGTTCAGGGAAGGAGATTGTGTCTTTGAGCCCAACCTGCTTATGTGCATATTCACATCCCCTTGGTGGCCCCTGAGACTAGAATTTTAAAAATTCTGACCTTAGTAATCTTAGAGGCTTCCATTTAAATGGGATGAATTTACAGTGGATTGTAGTGAGTAGAGAGTCATTCCTTGGAATAGGTAAAAGGTAAAAAGACTACCTAATACTAAGATGCCCATCTCAGGATTTTATAGGAAAAAAAAAGTCAGGATCATTTGATTATTGGTAAGGTCTACAAAGTGAATCATCTCCTCCCTCCTACCTCTAAGGATAAGAATAAAAGAGGTGATTGGTGATTTGGGATGCAAGAATTCTAACTGGAAATGATGCCACCATTAGTAATAGGCAAGGTGATGGGGGCCACCTAACTATGCCATGAGGCAAAAGCCCGTCATAGGGGAACTGCCCTGAAAAATCAGAGGTTCCAAAGTTGACTCCCTTCGGACTCCCTTTTGTTTTGGCCAATTTAATAATTAAAGTTTTAAAAGTTACAAAAAATACATGCTCACTGGAATATCATCCATGTGGGTGGTTATAGAATTGGCTTTTTTATTAAACAAAGTAATTGGTTGCCATGCATTTTGATGACGTACTACTAATTGGCTAATATTACAAATTCTAGAAAATTAATATAGTATAGTCACGTAAAAATAGATATAATTGGACTGTGGTTATTTTACAAATTCAAAGAATAGATTGACATTTTAGTATGGGCCACAAGCCTCGGGAACTTATGCAAGTCCTTCAAGACTGGGCCATTGTGAAAGGTTTTGTATATCTGCCTCTGTTAAGATAGATCCTACTTCCCTCAGGTGATGATGACTGTGGGACCTCTCCCTTTCCCTTTTTATTTTGTTAATTAGGTTTATGGCCTTTGCATTTTAAAAAGGGAACTGGTTATTTCTGGAGGGAACCAAATGCTAAGGTACAGATATTATTCAGATGTTGATTTGGGTACCTCCTTCCTGCTGACCTACAGTAGAATTGCTGACACCAATTTGACCTTAAGCTAATAATTCATTTTATGCTCAGAGTGAAGATAGAATAATTAATTATGATTTCATAAAATTAGTATACCTGCCATAATATAAATTAACCAATCATAACTAACAGTAGTAGAAAGATGCTGTGTTGGATTTTATAATCTATGTTAGCTAGCCTGGCTGAAGGTCACATGACCCCAAGCTACTCTTGAAAGAAAAAAAAAGGTCATTGTTAAGTTCCTGATCAATGCACACGTTCATGTAATCCCACCCCTTTCTCCTTAATGTATAAATAAAGGCCTGCTGAGATTTTTTCAGCAAGGATGCACACCAAACCCCGACTTGAGTTTTGTAACTCTGAACCCCCCTCCCTCACCAACGCCGTTCCATCCTTTGGGGGATCTGGCCTTCTGTCGTAGCTGGTCTTCGGCAGCAAGGTTTCATGAGTTCTCTGATTCCAGCTCTGACTTGCAGTGCAAGTTCTATCAAATAAATATTCCTTCATTTCTGGGTTTGTTTCTATATTTCTGACTCTAGAAAGGGAACACCAATCAGCTTTCTGGGCAAGCTCAGGCAACTTTGATGTAAATGATTGATGGTTAGGACAAAAAGTAATTCCTTTGTCTTTATTCCATGCCCCATGTTTGAACCCCTTAATATTCTTACTATTCCCTCAGCAGTCCTGTGAAATATCATCAATGATATTTTCCTAGTAGGTGTAGGTAAATATATGTCATAATTTAGGATATAGGTATTACACACTGTTCCTGAAAAACATTAATTAGAATGAAATTGTTAGGGGGAAAGACCCACACTTGTACATTAGGTGGGTCGCTACACTCATTATATGGGCTTATGACTTCCAAAGGCTATCAGACATATATTTTCAGTATTGCCTAATGACCCACTGTGAGAAGTTCCCTAGGATAAAAAGGATATAGAATTTTAGGGTACTCTGGATAACAAAGGAAAATCAACAAGTTTCTTCTTTTAACTTGTGTCTGGAGTTCATAGTTACTCTAACAAACCTGTTTCAGATTTTCTTTGTACTTTTGTTCCAGAAAGAAATGGGGGTAGTACATATGAATTAGCAGAACACAGAGAACATCTAATCAAGAGACTATTAAGAAAGGTGTAACTAAGGTATAGGAGAAACATAAGGCCTACTGCAGCACACACAGTGGGGCTTTGTCACCACTCAAGTCTGAAAGAGTGAGATAAGTTTCTGAAATTTGGAAGGCAAGAGTCTTATATAAAGAGCTGCCTGTAGAGGAATGGTGATCTTTGGTTAAGAATTACAGCAAGCTCAATATGACAGCACAGGGAGAGAGCTGGGAAAATAAAGACTGTGACTAAATATTTTTCCTTCCCTCTAGTCTTCTGTCAGGGTTCCCCATGGGTAAATCAACCAGAGGCCAGAGGACCCTGAAATTTGTTAATGAAGTCAGCCTCATGTCAGAGAACAGGTTGAAGGAGAGAAAAGAATGAATTTGAAAAGGCAAAAACAAGCTAGATTTTATAGTTTGGGTAACAAATGTAGCTCCTCATACTCATTTTTCTCTAACATAGAATCTATTCTAGTTTTCTCATTATCCCTAGTCTGACATTTCTTTTTAGATCCAAATCTAACTTCAGAGGCTTCCAACTTCAGGATAAAATCTAGAACCTTTTAGTCTTAGAAGAACTCTACTTCACCAAAATTGTTTTGGAATATTTGTTCTGAGAAACCAGTTGATCTGAAAATACTCTTTCTGTATAAATTTATATGGCATACAAGCACCATAAGTGAATTATTTCAACTTCAAGGCAACTATTGTTTCTCCTGCTCTTATGTGCATTATGCAGGAACTATATAAAGAACATTAACAGTGTTTAAAAATCCTGAAAGATAAGTATTATGATAAAAGACTGGTGCAGTGAAAGATTAATAGTAAAATTAAAGACTGTCATTTCTCTTTGACCAGATCAGCAAGGCAGGGTGAGAGACAATTGGAGAATTATCTAGGCAGAAGGGGCACCAAGTGAGAAGAAAATCCTGATGTGAGTAAATGGAATGACTGCTAAACCATAACTAGGTGAGATAAGAAAGGGTCCAGAGAAATCATCTAAAAAATAGCATTGATCTCATAGATAGTTCTCTGGAGACAGATATTTACAATTCCAATCCCTCATGCAAAGAGTTTTCACCCAAACTGTCTCCAATCTTCCTGTGGCATGCAGGAACCATAGAGGCAATAACACTAAATTTGACATCAAAAATTTGGGTTCAAGTCTCTGCTAATTATTTGTGTGAACTTGGGCCACTTTTTCTTTGTATAATTCATGTTATCTCTCCAATAGTCTGTCTCTTTCCTAACTCTTTTCCCAAGGTTGCTTCTGAGTAACCAGTAAGGTCATGGTTAGAAAACCCAGAGTTTATGCATTACAAAATTCTGAGTCACAGGATGTCTTTATAACATGTATGCAATAGTGAGAGAGTGAGCATATCAGTGTGTATACCTGAGTATGCATAATTTGGTATGAGAAAGTAGAGGGAAAATAATGGGACTGTATGAGAATATATGTGTAAGAGAATAGGTGAAAAATAAATGTGTATCAGTATTTGCAAATGAGTTAACATGTTTGTTTGGAAATACATTTGAAAGAACGTGAAAGGAGAAATATGACTATTTGTGGGTTTTTATCGTTATGAGAGTTTGTGACAGTGAATAAGAATGATATTGTGCATTACATATGAAAATGAATTATGAGTTGGACCATATGAAATTGTTATTTGTATATTTGTATAGGTTTATAATGCTTTAACATTGGCAGTTTCCAACTCTTCAGCTGACTATGTAAGTATTTATTTAAGGATATATGATTGAATTATTTGTTAACATGCCAAAGCCCATCTTTATGAGTGAATTAATGTGTATGTTTAAATAAATTGCATTTTTGTGAGAATGAATTGTATGTGCAATCCAATATGTATATTTACTGGGGCATATTTGAAGATGAAGCTACATGTGCATGTATGTATATGCAAATAGAAATAAGGTTGAGATTCAGTGTGACCCTGTATGTTAAAATGTGTGTATGTGTTTATGTGTGTGTGAGAGAAAGATAACATTTAATATAGAGTATATGCCTAGCTTTTGGACAAGGTACTAGTGAACAAATGCCCTACCTTCTATTCATAGCTTTCCAAAAAACAAGTTTTCCAAGCTGAAATTTTCCAGTCTTTCCCCTACAAAAGAGGGCCTTTTACTTAAGTATTTTTTTTCCTCTTTGCTTTGAGCCTTGTGCCTAACCATTTCAGGATGTGGAGAGACATAAGTTCCCAGCTCTACACTGAGAATAACTGGAGACATTTTACTGCACACAAAAAACTGGAAAATGACTGGTATATAGGGCTGAAATTTGGTATGGGTTGTAGCCTGTAAGACAAAGGGTCCCTCAGCTACTTTATTTGTTCTCTTTAAAAGTAGCCCTAAGTGACAGAAATATAGTGCTCCACCACAAGCAATATGAAATTTCACTAGCAGTTCGAGTTACATAACCATTTCCATGGCAACCAAAGCCCATAAACATGCAGTATCACTGTTGGCTGGTTATATAGCCCTAGTTTTAGGGCTCCCACTACCCCTCTCTTTGGGCCCTTTCCAGGTTGTTTTCTCTTTTTATCTTCCTTTCTTATTTATCTATCCTGTCAATAGCAAGAAAATTAAATGTTGAGTAAAAATCAGTGGAAACTGAAGTTTCTTAACTAGTGGATGCATATGAGACAAGTTTTAGGAATAATGTAGGTACCGAGCTCATCTACAGGTTAGCTCACACAAGGGAAATTACTACCTCTCATCACTATACAACCCACAGGTATATGTACTCTGCATGCAGTTGAGCTTCAGAAGTAGTGGAGAGAAGTAGATGAGAAGAAATCAGGTATATTGAAGAGAAAGTAAGCAGAGGGTCAAAAAGTAACCTTAAAAATGTGACCTCCTAGAAAGAACACTTTCTTAGATATTCCTGAACCTGGGGCAGTGACTGCATGTTGTACATGGTGGCAACATATGAACACTTACAGTGATGGAGAGGTGTTTGCCTATAAGCATGACCAATTTCTTCCACAGAATATTTTGAGAGATAATTACTCTGCATTGAACTGAAATTTGGCTCCCTGTGGATTGTACCCACAGATTGTGGCTCTGTCCCCTCAGGGTTCTCTATCCTGTTGTGAAGTTCTTCAGATAATCTGGACACATATAATATTATGTCTCTATTTCTTTCAACTCCAAATCCCCATTTCCTTGAACTGTCTATCATTCCTTAACCTCCTCACTCTTCTCTATACAAATTCCTGGATTGATGTTTCCTCCTTAAATTGTGAGGCCCAGAGTTTTATGCAACCCTCTATGTGAGTTTTGACAAATAATTTAGGTGGTAAATTCTAGGAATGGGATAGAAAAAGAGGGGATTAAAATGGATAAATTATATTTATTTCTAGAAATAAGTATAGAAATATTGGTCCTGGTGAGAGCAGAGTCTTAATCATTCTGGAGTCCCTATATATAATGTTTATAGTCAGAGTTACACTTTCCCTATTCTTGGAAGTTGCAGAATGGGTCCACAGTTTCTTGTGTAATCTCCTCTGGAACAGGGACTTTTACATACTTAGAGATAATGTCAAGTCAGTGAATAGTGTCAGGTATTAGGTATAGAGGCTATAAAGAGGTGGTTCCCTGACAGTGGTGGTTCCAGAATCTTCATATAAAAGGAGGTTAGGGGAGACATTTTCTGGACAAGTACATTGATTTTACATACAGTAGAGGTATATTTGGGGGGCTTTGAAAGACTCACAATTATCACATGGAGAATAAAACCCTCTTTAAACCTACAACTTTATGTACTATTCCTTTGACTTAGACTTATATATGTCCAGATCTATCTGTCTCTACTTGCATACTTGTATCTCTAGCCATCAAAGATTCTTAGTGTAAGGAATGGAGGTAATATGGAAGCTTGGTAAAGCCTAGAGATTGGTAGGTGTTACTAAGACCAGTATGGTCCTTGTGGACAAGCTTGAAACCTGAGCAAAAAATAGAAAATTATCATGAAAATATCAAGGGTCATCAGTCTCAGCAGGAATGGATTTGAACCAACCAGAGGCTGATAGTCAAGAACACTCATTCTTTGACTAAACTTTGTGTTGAACATGGCATTAAATGATTTCATAAACAGCTTGGGACAGGGAAAAATGGTGACAGAGTGAAGACAATGGGCTGCTTATCTCCTCATACTCACAGTTAGACATTAACAGATCAAAGTCAAAGAAACTCCTGAAAGAAAAATGGGATTATAGCACATACCAGGAATTACATCTAGAGAAGAATCAACAAAGTAAACAACAGGCAAGCAATTAGCCTGCCCAGGAATGTGAGATTTAAAAGAAGTGATCCAGTAGGTCCAGTAAGAAATGGTGTAGAACTGATAAGGTCCTTGCATGATAAGGACACAGTAACCTTTCTTAGATTTAAGTGATTTCTTGGACAGGATAGGATACAGAAACAGACCTCCACAGAGATTGATCCAGCTTCAGTGAGCTCCAGGAAGAGACTTGAATTCAAACCTCCCTTAATAGGGCTCTGCAGACATCTGCATGCATGTCCCCACTGTGTTCCAGGAAGGTCCCAAAAAGCAGAACCCAACAGTAGGTCTCCACAGACATCAACTCAGCCTTTGTGAAAACCTGGAAGTTACCTGAAAGCAGAAATTTACAGATATTGGTGCAAATTTGGTGAGCTCCAAGAAAAGGTTGAAAGCACATCTTCTATAGCATGTTTCCACAGAAATAAATGCAGCTTCAGCAAACTCCAGAATAGGCCCTGAAATCAGACCCCTCATAGGAGACCTCTGTAGGCATTGGCACTGTCTTCAGGTCAGGATCTGGAATCATACTCACCAAGGTAGACACCAGCACACAACAGCAAGGACAGGAAAGGGACAAAAAAAATAAAACCCACTATGGTAGACCTAATGGGCCCCAGTGAACCCTAGAGTGTCCTATAAATAACACAAGCCAGTACATACTAAAAGTAGTAGAGCAGATCTTGTCTAAGGGAGAAGAAGTGAAAGGCCTTGGAACATGCAACCAAAAGTTATGGCTTATGGAGCAGCAAGACAGAGGTACACTTATTGTACAGATAGATACTCTGATAGGAGTAGCACTAGTATTCCTTTGTAAATGGAGACAAATGCAGATAACAATAAAGTGGACACTGAGGAGACTCATGCTACATTGAAGAGGAGGTGGGTAAACAGGAACCTTTGGGCTGTAGTCTGGGATAGATGATACCAGTGATATAATGGTCAGTTTAGCCCAGGGCACAATGGAGAAGAAAGTGAGGTTGTATAGAGATTGTATGGAAGCATTGCTTAGAAAGAGGGGGAAATATTGTGGAAAAGCAGGGGTGTTCTGTATAAACTGTGTTCAAAGTGAAGATAATATCAGAACAGGTATTCTGACCTTCCTGCCAGGTAATATCCCTTCCTGCCAACTGATACTGGTATTTACTCTTTTTTTAATTAACTTTTTAAAATGTATGTATATTTGACATTAATTGTAATCCACATGTATTCCCCATCACCATATCACCAGTGAACCATCACCTCAGTCCCCTGTGCTCCCATCTGCCCTCAACCCTCCCGCTCTTCCCTCCCCACCAAGTGTCCCCAATTTGTCCTTGTCTTTTCATTTTTGTTTTTGTGTCTTTATTATTATTATTATTATCATTTATTATTATTGTTCTTATTCCTTTCCTTGATCCTAATTTGGTTCCCTTATATTGCTCCTAGGGGAGGAACCATCTGGTATTTTTCTTTTGCCTTCTGACTTACTTTGCTGAGCATAATCCCTTCCAGTTTCATCCATGTTCCTATGAATGTGTCTAGTTTTTCATTTTTGAATGTTACTCTTAAGGAACAGTGAAAACACAAGAACTTCTGGGTCTCTCATCCCAAACTCCAGAAATGAAGGCTAAGGATATGGTGTGTTCCACAAACACATAATGACCCAGTCCAGCTCATCCATACCAACATATGAATCCCTCCAAATCCTTTCTGACCCTGTTAACTCAGGGATTACTAATGATATTTGAATATGTACAGATGCCAACAACAAAGATCAAGAAAGGTAAATAAAATCAAATAATAAATATATGAAAAAATTATGACATCAGGAAACCTCAGTAGAAAAGTGGGCAAACAGAAAAAAATACACATGAAAATAAAGACCTCAAAAGATTTAACACAACCTTTCAGAATGCAAACACAAAAATATGGAAGATTATATCCTCTATCAGATCAGATAAAGAGTTCAGAACTGCTTAAAAAAAAACTGAAAGAGATAGAAGAAAAGTCAGAAATGTAATTGAAACTAGTACAAGATAGCACAAAAAGGCAAGTCAAAGAACTGCAATAAAATACAGAAAATGTAATTTAACATATATAACAAAACTCAGAAAAGCAAATTAATGAGCTCATAAAATAAGAACGTAACCGAAATGCAAGAATCATTGAGCTTAAGAAATCTAAAGGAAGATATGGAAGTAGAATAGATAAAATTGGTGACAAAAACAATGACCTTGAGATAGTAATGTACTAAGGACCCAGAGGGAAGAATATAGACAAGGGAAAATAATAACAATAATAGCAACAACACAAATAATTGGAGAAATATCTGATACCATTAAGAGAGTTTACATAAGAATAATAGGAATCTCAGAAGAGAAAGAAGCTGAAGGAATGAAAAATCTATTCAAGAGGAAACTTTCCATAACTGGGGAAATAATTAAATATACCAGTACATGAAGCTTAAAGAACACATGGTTACCTAAATGTAACACAGTAGTGAAACTCTTAAGAGATTAATATAAAGAAGGAATATTGAAGGCAACTAGAGGTTAAAAGAAAATGAAACAGGTAAATTTAATAATATCCCGATTAAGCTTACATAAGACTTCTCAGCAGAAACTATACAGAGCAGGAAAGCATGGAATGATGGATTCAAAATACTCATAAGTAGTAAAGGAAACTCAAAACCAAGAATACTATATCATGTTGATATCTATTTCAGGTAAGAGAGAAAAATAAAGAACTTCCCAGAAAATCAAAAGCTAAAAGTATTTGCAAACAGTAGACTTCACTTACAGGAAATATTCAAAGAGTACTCTTATCTGAACCAAAATCCATTTAAAAATTAAATAAGGAAAGAGTAGAACTATAAAACTAAAGATAAAGTGATAATAGTCAAAGCATAACAAATATCACTCTGAATATAAATGAACTGAACTCACCAATTAAAAAGCCAATTCACACCAATTTGTATTTTGGTCTGAAAACAAAACATGACTTCCTGTGGTATCTAAGAGAAATGTCTGAGCTCCAAAGGGGTGTGTGTTTGTGTGTGTGTCTATAAGTGTGTGTTCAAAGTAAATGGCGGTTAAACAATACTATGAGTAAATGAGAACCAAATAAGGCAGGGACAACAAGATATATAAAATGGAGAAAACTTACAGTTAAAAAAGGTAACAAGAGAAATGACAATTATTACGTAATGATTAAGTGATCAATATTTCAGCAACATATAACACTCATCAGTACATAGTCACCAAAGGAACAAAAACTATACAAAATGACAATTAGCAAGCCTAAAAACATATACTGACCATAGAACAAAAGTTGTTTGACCACAAAGTTTCAACATCATGCTTATCTCAATGGAAAGATCAAACAGACAGAAAATAAAAAAGGAATGTTTAGACTTAAAAGATGAATCAGATCACATGGGCCTACCAGACATTCATAGGCCCTACACCTGCCCCAAATCACCACTCCCCAAAAGAATTTGAGTGCACATTCTTTTCAATACACATAGAACATTTTCCATGATAGATCATAGGATTATCATAAAACACAGCAAATAATTTGATGAAGATTGAAATCATAACACATATCTTTGATATAAAGGCATTAAACGAAAGCTAATTACAAAAAGAAAACAGGAAAAAGTCTAATATGAGGAGACTAAATAGTACACTACTGAAGACTATAGAGTTAGTGAGGAAATAGAAGAAGAAATTAAAAAAAATGCCTGGTGACAAATGAAAAACTGAAGGCATGATCTACTAGAATTTATAAAGCAGAAGCAGTAATAAATGCAAACTATATATCAATGAAGAACCAAATCAAGAAACAATAAAGAGCACAAAAATTTTTCTAACATTTTACATTAAGGAACTTAAAAGAGAAGAAGAAATGAAATCAAACACAAGTACAAGAAAGAAATAATAAGAATAAGAGCAGATATTAATAAAATAATAATAAAAGAAACTTCAAAAGATCAAAGAAACCAGAAGCTGGTTCATTGAAAAATAAAATAGATAAAACTCTTGCTAGACTCACTGAGAAAAGAAAATGTGAGAAAACTCTAATAAATATATTTTTTTATTTTGGATGAAATTCAGTTTATTTATATTTTTAACATTTGTATTTCTTTATTTTTTCCTTTTAATTTATATATATTTGACATCAATTGTAATCCCCATCACCATATCACCAGTTTACCATCACTTCAGTCCCCCATGTTCCCATCTTCCCTCAACCCTCACCCTTCCCCCTCCCCACCAAGTGTCCCCAATTTGTCCCTGTCTTTTCATTTTTGGTTTTTATGTTTTTATTGTTATTATTATTGTTGTTATTGTTCTTATTCATTTCCTTGATCCTTATTTGGTTCCCTTATATTGCTCCTAAGGGAGGAACCATCTGGTATTTTTCTTTTGCCTTCTGACTTTCTTCGCTGAGCATAATCCCTTCCAGTTCAATCCATGTTCCTATGAATGTGTCTAGTTTTTCATTTCTGATTGCTGAGTAGTATTCCATCGTGTATATGTACCACAGCTTCCCGATCCACGCATCTGTTTTTGGGCATTTAGGTTGTTT
>JAGFMF010011653.1:5919-31948 GCA_019455555.1 Galemys pyrenaicus | reverse complement strand
ACTTTTACTTTCAGTCTGTTTGTCTTTTGTGTTTTAATGTGTTTCCTGGAGACAGCAGAAGGTTGGCTTGTGATTTTTAATCCAGCCTGCTACTTTGTGTCTTTTTACTGCTGAGCTTAGTCCATTTACATTTAGAGTTAAAATTGATATGCTGGCATCTGTATTTACCATTTTGTCTTTTTGTGGTTTGTTTTCCTTTGCCATATCTTGTTCCTCTTATTCATTCTTCTGTTGATTTTGGTTTTAGTGCTTCTTGTAGTATTTTTTTGGAGTGGGGGTTTGGTTGTGCTGAATTTCTGGAGTTCCTGTTTTTCTGGGAAAATCCATATCTTTTCTTCATATATGAAGGAGAACTTTGCAGGATAGAGAATTTGTGGTTGGCATTTGTTGTCTTTCAGTTTTCTGAATATGTTCTTTCATTCTCTCCTTGCCTTAGTGTCTCTTCAGAGAAGTCTGATGTTAGCCTGATGGGTTTTCATTTATATGTTAGCTGTTTCTTCCCCTTTGACAGCTTCATTATTACCTCTTTGTCCTGGATTCTTGGGAGCTTTACTAGTATGTGTCTTGCTGTATTTCTTTCTATCATAGAAATTCAGGTTGTGTCTTGCTTCTTGTATTTCTATTTTCATCTCCTTTTTTAAGATGGGAATTCTCTTCAATTATCTCCTTAAATCGATTTCCATTTCCTTTATTTTGCTCGGTCCCCTCCAGAATTCCAATAATTCATATATTTCTTTTCTTAATGGTGTCCGAGAGATCTTGTAGCATTTCTTCATTTTTTTCCCCTTTGAACTTCCTTGTCCCTTTCTATTTTGATTCTTTGTGTTTCTGTGTCTTCGAGAGTACTGATTCTTTCTTCCACTTTGTCCATTCTGTTTCCACTGCTTTCCTTATATTCCTCCAGTTCCTCCACTTTCTTTATTAATGACTCATTTTCATTTTTCATTTCATTAATTACTGTTCTCATATCATCAATTATTTTTTGTTGATCCTTCTGGGTTTGCATTGTGATGATTCTAAATTCTCTTTCTGATAGGCTGAATATTTTTCCATGTAGATGTTGGATTCTTGTATTAGTTTTTCTATTTGTGGCATGACTTTCCCCTGTGGACTTACTTGGTTATTTATGTTTTTCCTTCTCCCCATTGTCTGTTTTCTAATTTGTTGTATTTGTTGTGACAATGTTTTGCTGGTATTAGCAGGCATCTCTTTGGGGGTATTCCTAGGGAGTCCCCCATCTGTGTGTGGGTCCTGGGACACATAGGCTCTTAGTTTTGGAGAAGTTTCCCCACTCATCTCTTTGTGTTTGAGTTGCAGGATTCAGTTTCTCAGCAAGATTGCCTGCAGCCCCAAATCCAGGGCTCCCTGTTCTGCAAAGATGGCACCTGTCCAGTGCACTCCCAGATCTTCCAGACCTTCAGATGGCTTTCTACCTGCACACACAAATCCAGAGAGCAAATTCAGTACTGTTGCACACTGCACCACTCTCCCCTGTCTGCTGGGAATCTAGTTGGCAGCTTCCAGCCTGTGGTTGTAGGGTCAGGCTACACTCTCTCAGCTCTCTTGGAGTTCTCATACCTATGGAGTTCTCTGTCTAGTGTGGTCCCCAGGTGCACAGGCAACCTGGCTCTGTAGTTCTTCCCCACTGGTCTCAGTGTGTTTGAGCTGCAGGAGTGAGCCCCTCAGGGAGATTGCCTGCAGCCCCTAGTTCAGGGCTCTCTGTCATGGGAAGATGGCACCTGACCAGAGCATTCCTGGCTACCCCAGACCCTCAGGAGGCCTGCTCCCCACATGCTCAGTTCCAAATGGTGAATTAGTTGCTGGTGCGCACCTCAAGCTGGGATTGTAGTCAGCAGCTTCCAGCCTGTGGGAGCGCAGGCAGCACTGAGCTGCAGATGTGAGCCCCTCAGTGAGATTGCCTGCTGAGCTCCCTGTCCTGGGAAGATGGTGCCTGCCCAGAACATTCCCAGCTACCCCAGACCATCAGGGGGTCTTCTCTCCACATAATTAGTTCCAGATGGCAAACTAGGTGCATGCATGCACCTCTTGCTGGGGTTCTAGTCAGCAGCTTCAGCCTATGGAAATGCAGGAAGTGCTGAGCTGCAGACGTAAGCCCCTCCATGAGATTAACTGATGGGCTCCCTGTCCTGGGAAGATGGCACCTGTCCAGAGTGTCCCCAGCTACCCTGGAGCCCTAAGGGGCCCTCTCCCCTCTTCTTGTACCTGGGGAATGCCCCATCTGGGCATGGATCCCAGGCAATTTCACTTTTTGGAGTGCGGTATTCCCAATCCTTTTCCATTAGCAGTGCTTCTGAATGCTCTTTCTGCCATTCAAGGTGTGCTGGATTTCTGGTTTGGGAGATGGGGTAGCAGGGTTATGAAGTTTTTCTCTGTTTTTGATCCCCTTCAATGAATTACTTCTTTCTGAGTACATTGTCAGTACCTTCCAATTTATTTTCCACGTCCCAGTTCTTGCAAGGACATTCTGTATAGTCTTCCTGCTGTTCACTTTTTCTGAGAGTTTTCCATCCTAGCGTCTCTCCACCACCATCTTCCGGATGTCTCTCATCTATGCATAGAAGAGCTGGGGTACAGGCCAGAGTCACGGGAGGTAAGAGGGTTCACCAGAGATAGAGTGGGGAGCAGAACAGGCAGATCAACTGAAATACTCTGCTGAGGGGAGCGGAGGGTGAGGCAGGAGAGGTCTGCTACACCATGTGGTCCCCTCCCTGGCTGGGGATTGAACTTGCACTGTTGTGCAATGGATACTTCACAGTGCAGTGTTCAACCCAGTGCATCACCAGGGAGGCCCCATTTTGCCTTTTCTTATAGAGGAATAGTATTCCATTCACACAACTAATTTCAACTGAATAAATAATTTAATTTAGGAGCATGGACTCTCAAGGAAGATAAACTGGTTTCAAATTTATTCTCTGTCCTTTAATATGTTCTTGAGTAAATTACTTTAACTTAAGCTGCATTTTGTCATTTGTAAAAGTGGGCTGATAATATCACCCACTTAGTAAGGATTTTTAGGAGTATTAGCAAAGTTAATAACTATAAAACATTTGTGATAGTGTTTGTCATACAGTAAACACTACCATACAGTAAACAGTACATAATTATTTGCTGAATAAAATTAGGGTTTGACTTAAGCAAATGTAATAGTCAAAGTCAGTCAGTGACAAGAGACAACCTTTTAGAGATTCCTCACCTATCCTTCCAGAGAAATTCCCCTTACCTGGCTACACTTCAAGCCCCATTCCTCTTCAGTTTCTTAGTGCCCTGATACTGTTTCCCAAGTTGTTATGGCAAAAAGTAATCAATCCACAAAAATCTAACATTCATTGTCTCATCAGATAAAGATAAAAAGTAAGGAATAAGCAATGTGAGGAAACGAGGAAATGAGGAAACAAGAACTTGATATGACTAATATGACTCTCTAGGTTTTACAGAATGCCATGGTTTTAGCCCAAATCTCAGTATATATGTTCTATGTGACTTTAGGTAAAAACTTTTTTATCTCTGTAAAACAGAGATCAAAACAGTGCCAAGGTAGAAGACAGGTTATGGTCTCTGGATTCTCACCCATGAACTAATAATTGCAAGGCAACTCAGCCTTAAGGAACAACAAAAATGGAGTTTGTTTGAAAAACAGGAGATTGGGGAAATATAAGAATTTCTAAGGCTACAATTAGGTCAGATCTCTTGACCCAGATAGTCTCCACAGTGTCCAAAATCCTCAAAGAAAGCCCTCTCATGTAAGGTGGCACTGTTCTGTCAACAAGGGCCTGGAACTGATAACATACCAGAAAACTGTGGACCGAGATCCAACCCATTATGAGCTGGAAGTGCTCAAATGTGGTTATACCACATAAGCCCACAACATTGATCTGAATGCCAGACTAGACAGCTCCAGATGCTAGACTGGACAACAATGGAACTAATAGAACCAGAAGACAGTGCTAGGCAATCAGAAGTAGTGGACAGCACTCAAAGGTAACTGGACACAAGGTGCTTGTCACCCGTCAACAGAACTGGACAGCACTGGCCAGTAGTGTCTGTCTCCACCATTCACTAGAAGGTAGTTTCAGACACATTACACCTCTTTGTGAGCTACTGGTATGAACAAATAGCACAACAGCTAGATGAAACCCTGAACCAAGGCCAGTGGTTCTGCTTGCATGTAATATCAAAGGCAGGACTGGGGGCAGGTGCAGTGGCCAAGTCCCTGCAAAGGTATATGGCTGTCTAAAGGTCTACAGAGTACTGGAGTCTGCAGAGTTCTCATACTGCAGAAATATCAGACTCTTCAGGGGTCTCAGACTCTGCAGATGTCTGATGAATGGGGGTTTCATCTGCTTGATGTTTCTTTGGAGGCTGTCTGTTGAGTCCTTCTTTCTTTGGAGGCCAGGAGCAGAAATTTATCAAGCTGGCTCTTGTTCTACCTTATATGTTCTTTCAGGGTATCACACAAAATAGTTTGATTGGCCATTTTGCAATCAGACAGGTGCTGGTTAACACCAATCAGCTCACTGTAATGTTTTAGTCTGAATAACTCACAAACTAAGCTTGAATCTGATTGTCTCATTGAACTCAAACCTGATTGGTCCTTTTATGGTCCAGGTGTCAAACACAAAGGGAAAAACCCTATGTCTTCACAGACTCCACCTGCTCTGAAGTCAGGGCATGTTCATGGGCTAGTGGGCTTCAGAAGCCACAGCTAGAGCCAGCCTTGGTGAGGGCAGAAGCACACTACACTTTGTGTCCCTTCAGTTGGGAAGGTTGTAATGATGTAAAGGGGGTCCTGCAGCAGCACTAAGACATGGGTCACATTTGCTACTCTGCTGGTAGCCTGCCATGGTGGCTCTGCACTTGATGATCCTCTCTGCCTTCAGCTCTGGATCCAGAGAGACACAGAGCAAGAGTTGGTTCAATGGGGGATCAAAGCTCCTCTAATAAGCCCTGGGCCAGAAGCAGTGGGTCTTGAAGTTTGGCTGATTTGCTGGACCTTGCTCCTTTGTGGGGTAACCTTGACACTGCAGACCTACTGGGGTTGCATCCTCTTGGGTGGTGTGTGGGAGGGCTGAAATAGGAATCACCATTACCAGCTGCTTCAGCAGCTGCTGTCTGCCACCTGAGCCTCAGCTGGATCATTTACATCAGGGGCAGCAGGTGGTATAAACACCTACTGCCGTTGATGTTTTTAGATCTATCTGCCCCAATGCTGCTGTTGCCTATAGAGCAACTTGCCAAGGTGCTGTGCACAGGCAGAATGCTTGGGCAGAGTGGTAGAGTAAACTCCCACTGCTGCAGCCCATGTAGATGCCATGGCAGATTGCTTCTTTACTCAACCCCAACTGGTGCAAAGGATAGCCATCAAGCCCACTCTCCGGAGGAGTTGGCCTATGAGGTGGGCCTCAATGAAGCTGTTGCTGCATACCCAGGCTGCAAGGGCAGCCTGATCACAGCTCACAAACAGAGTGCTTAGGCAGTGGGGTACGGAAACTCCCACCTCTGCTGCCACTGCCACTCCTTTTCCAGTGACTGGCCCACAGACAACACACTCAAACCTGGCTGGTTCTGGGGGAGGACTTTGACTGATAGGGCATTGTTTCATTTTTTTCCTCTCTTTTTCTTTATTGATATATATTTGACATAAATTGTGGTCCCCATGGATTTCCCACCACCATTTCATCAGTGCACCATCACAGTCCCTTGTGCTCTTTCTGCCCACAACCCGTTCCCTCCCCCACCCCCACAAAGAGATTCTGATTTGTCATTGTATTTTGTTTATGTTGTGTTTTTTAAATTGTTATTATTCTCTTCCTTGGTCACTTATTTGGTTCCTTATAGTCCTCCTAAGAGTAAAACCATCCGCTACTTTTCTTTTGCCTTCTGATTTATTTTGCTGAGTATAATCCCTTCTAGCTCCAGCCATGTCTTTATGAATGACTCTAGGTTTATCTTTTTTTGATTGCTGAATAGTATTACATCATGTATAGGTATCACAGCATCTTGATCCAATCCATCTAAATAGTCTAATTACAAGGAGTGAAATTGAAATAGTAATCAAAACCCTCCCCCATAATAAAAGTCCAGGACCAGATGGTTTTATAAATTAATTCTACAAAACATTCAGAAATGAACTAATACCTATCCTACACACAGACTCTTCCAAAAAATTGAAAAAGAAGGGCTACTACCAAACACGTTTTATGAAGCTAATATCACACTAATACCAAAACCAAACAAGGACAACACAAAAAAAGAAAACTATACACCAATCTCTCTAATGAACATCGATGCAAAACTCTTCTATAAAATCTTAGCCAACAGAATCCAACAATGCATCAACAAGATAATCCACCATGACCAAGTATGATTTATTCCAGGAACACAAGGATGGCATTGCTTCACTTTTACCTTAATTTCCTCATCCCTGCAGTGAGATGGTGGGATGAGGTGAACTCAGAAATGATATGATTCAGAAGTGACAGATTTATTTTCAGTGGAGCAAGAAATTCCTGCTAAGACACTCTGAATTTGTCCCAAATACCCATATTTTATAAATGAGTAAAAATTTGAGAGAATTCAGAGAATCCTTTTAGTTCATTTGAATTTCTAGCTGCATTCTCTTTTCTTTTATCCAGCATTATGTGGTTAAGTACTAACTAGGACAGGACACTTGCTCTGGAACAGAATCAGTTGAAGGAATGATTCTGAGATTCATAAAGTCAGAATAGAAAGGGCATTTGGTGACAGAAAATGTAGACCTCACTGTTTCTCCACAATGTACTGTAGGTACATTAAATATAATGATATTCTCATTTGCATCATTGAGTTTATTAGAACATTGGAAGAACTGTACTGAAATAAGACACATCTGTTGTGAAATGGAATGCAAGAATTACAGATGCTCATTTTATTTCTGTGTAGAGTCGTGGTGTAGGCCACAGGTGCAGGGGTGAGAGGATTCATGAGAGACATAGTGGGGAGCAGAATAGGCAGATCTTCTAAAATATATTGTTGAAGGGAACAGCAAACAATACAGGGGAGGTCTGCTGCACCATTGTGTGGGTTAATTTCCTAACTAGGGATTGAACTCATGTCATCTCAGTGATCACACTGAGATTTAACCTCTAATCCACCAGGAAGGCCCCAAGATGCTTTTTTTAAGTTAAAACAAATTTAACAAAGAATTTGTATTCTGACTTGAATTGAAAAAAATTCTGAGACACTGTCTTCTAAATTATCATATTACAGTTGGCAAAACAGATATTCAGGAAGAGGAAGTCTTTCTCTGCAGGGTCACAAAGACACTTAACAAATAACTTATTTGAATCCAAACAACTGGCTGCCTGAATGATTGTGCCTTTTCCTCCATTTGGCCACTCTTGTTGGCACATGCCCTAGAAGAAACGAGAGAAAGAAGGGGTGTTTGCAGATTGTTATTTGATGGATGAAGAAACACCTCACAGATATGGACAAGTTGGTTGGTTCTCAAAGTTCTTTCATCTGTAAGAATCTGACATGAGAATATGATGCATGGATAAAAACTCATGCTGTGCATTTAGCATGCCTAAGTGTGAGTCCTAGACCAGTGACTTGCCATGAACTTGGGCAAGTTACTTAACCTCTGTGTGTTTCAATATCATGTAAACAAGAGGATAAAAGTAGCATCTAATTCACAGGATTGTTATGAGAATTCAATGAATTAATAAAAGCAAAGCACTTAGAATAGTGTTAATTATTATTAAAACTCAGAACCCATAGGACTAAGTTTACACAACAGATGCTTTCTAAAATACTTCCTTCAGACCCAAGTGTAGAGAGCATAGTTTATAAGTAGCAGGTTATAGCAGAGGTAGTCCAGATCTGTGTTGTTGGAAATGCGATATGTGAAACATTGAGAAATTTTCAGAAAAAGGCATCCAAACTCCCTTGATATCTAAATAGTACATGGACCTTGTATGAGTGGCTTACAGGGGCACTGGATAATGTGCTATTATCCTTAAAAAAAGACTAGGTTTCCACAGGGAAAATACCTGACTGTTTGGATGTCAGACACAAAAAACATCGTATGGTGATTATTGTATTACATAAATAGTTTCAAACAGTGGAAATTGAATCCTGAAATAAGTAAGTCCTCAAACAAGGGGATTTGCTATTCTTCTCAGTGGACAGGGTTAAATAGTAGTGAGGGAATTGCTGTAGGCAATGACTTTGGCCCTGACTTTTCCTAGTCAGGAGCAAATCCTCACTAGGTTCCTCAAGTTTAGCTATATGGTTACCCCTTTATGTGGCCTCTGTGTCATTGGGAACTTACTGCATGTCTTTATATGAATGCTTATTATAATTCCTATACACTATTATGTACCAAATTTTAACAAGTCTCCCAAACCATGGTCTCCATACACCCTCAGGTCTCCTGGGTCTCTGAATTATAATATTTATTAGTTAAGTCAGTAGTCCCTAAGTCTGTTATCTTAATTCTAACATATTCTGGTCCATTGATCTTTTGTTACCATTATATTTAAACTATACTTCAAATATCTAAAATATACTATGGATGCATCCTAGAAATTACCTAGAAGGAATGTTTCCCTACTTCACCCAGAATAACTCTGAATGATCTGTTTTTTTATACTGTGGATCCCTGTCAAATTTTATTTGTGGTAAAAATTTTATTGTTAAAATAGATTGAAACACTAAGATAAAGTGCTGAAATGTTCTCAATATTCCAGAAATTATATGTTGACAACAAAAGGATATTTCATAGAGTTGTACTTCAATGAATGTCAAACTAAATGCCTGATTTTTCAGGCAAAAAAACAACAAAACAACTCAGACCATTATAGATGATCATACATAGAAAAATGAGACTTGATTCTTGGATTCAAGAAGCAAGGAAGGGGGTCTCTCAGTGGGTTAAGTCCTCCCTAGGAATTGTCTAAGGGCTATCACTGATGCAGCATGAGTTTAATCCCCAGCCAGGGATCTTGAGGAAATAACTTTTCTATAAGTCTTTTTTGGGAATTAGTTGATGATTACAGCTAAAATCTCTTGTTATAAATATATTGGATTCAAGTTCTTTATTTGGGGCTAATTGTTTCACCTCTCTGTATGCCACAATTTCTTCAACTTTAGGTGAGTAGCCTAATGAATAAAACTTGAAGGAACACTAAGATAATTAACTGAGGTAATCTGTGTTATGAACTAATCCTAGTTCTTTGAACATAGAAGTAATCAACATATATTAACTGACTAATAAAACTGTACAACAAAATAATTTCCCTGGAAAAATCACTGTGCTTAGAAATCTCTGAGATTCAGTCCCAGTTCTTTTATTCATTAGCAGAATAAGACCTTAATGTCTCTTCATCTGACTCAACCTCAAGTTCATTGTCCATTAAATGGAGCTAACAATAATATCTATTATGCCAGGTTGATTCAAGTTCAGTAGTTTGTTTTTTTACGTAAACGAACTGGGATATAGGCCAGAGGTGCAGGAGCTGAGAGCAATTGCTAGAGACAGAGTGGTGTGCTGAACAGGCAGATTTACTGAAACACACTGCTGGGCCTCCCTGGTGGCGCAGTGGGTTAAGCAAGGCACTGTGAAGCAAACCGCAGCCACTGCAGCACGAGTTCGATCCCTGCCTCCGGCCAGGGAGGGGACCCACATGGCACAGCAGTACTCTCCTGCTGTGCCCGCTGCTCCCCTCAGCAGTGTACTTCCGTTGATCTGCCTGTTCTGCTCCCCACTCTCTGTGGTGAATCCTCTCGCCCCCCCAAACCTCTGGCCTGTACCCCAGTGCTTGTATGAATAAATAAATAAATCTTTAAAAAAAAAAAAGAAACGCACTGCTAAGGAGAGCAGTGGGCAAGACAGGAGAGTTCTGCTGCACTATATGAGGGTTAGCTCCCTGGCCAGGGATTAAAGTCAGGACATATTAGTGTAAACACTGAGACTTAATGCCTAAGCCACCAGGGATGCCCAAGGTCAGTATTTGTTAAAAATGCTTTGTATCCAAGTCTTGTCATCCAACAAACTTATAGATCCTACTATGTACAAAGCTACAGGCTCAGGGTTCAGAAGACATCCATGAATAAAAATAATGGTCTTAGCATTCAAAATCTCTTGTAATTTTGTAATCTTACAAACATACAAACAAAAGTCAAGTACAAAATGTGATCATCACTGTAGAAGTGTGTACAAAGTCCAGAGATTGTGAATACAGTGTGTGCCCTAAGTAAAGGGAATGGGAAAGCAAGATGTAATAATCAGGAAAGGAGACATCACCCATAGGAGGTGATGTCTGAGATGTCTTTGAAAAAAAAAAAAGAGGAATATTCATAATTAACATTCCATGTCAATGCCTCGTAAGATGGAACATACTGTAATATTTCTCTTTTTGGTGATGCAATTTTATTTTTTTTAATTTTTTAAAGATTTATTTATTTATACATACAAGAGCTGGGGTACAGGCCAGAGGCTTGGGAGATGAGAGGATTCACCAGACAGAGTGGGGAGCAGAACAGGCAGACTGACTGAAACACACTGCCAAGGGCAGCAGTGGGCGAGGCTGGAGAGGTCTGCTGCACAATGTGGGTCCCCTCCCTGGCCGGGGGCAGGGATCGAACTCATGCTGCAATGGCTGTGGTTTGCTTCATAGTGCATTGCTTAATCCACTGCACCACCAGGGAGGCCCTGGTGATGCAATTTTAAAAGGAAGCAGTGAGAGACAAATTTGGAGAGATAGATAGGGGCTTCATTGAGAAAATTTAAAAAAATACCTGGATGACCACTAAGGAAATCGTTTCCTTTTTAATTATAATTTTGAACAGCATTTATATTACACTGTACACTAGCCACTATTTTACGCATTTTACAATGATTAATTCACTCAATCCTCAAAAGAAACTGCAACCTAATTTCTATTACCTAAAGCAAAAATACATCTACTGTTTTTGGTGGAGTGTGAGTGGACATGAGTACAGGATGAGGTATAAAGTTGTACTCCCAAAATTATAGTTATGTAAGCAAATGGCAAATCAATAAAAATCAACTAAAAGTAAAAAAGGAAGTGTATCCTCTAAATGGGAGAAAATACTTCTATGCCATACATCTAACAAAGGGTTACTATCCAATTTCTACAAAGAACTAACACAACTCAACAAAAACATACAAAATCAATCAAAAAAGGGGCAGAGCTAAATAGAAACTTCTTTATAGAAGACATACAGATTGTCAAAAAGAACATGAAAAATGGTTCATTATCACTTGTCACTAGGGAAATGCAAATCAAAATCACGATAAAATTCAATAAATGTTGGTGAAAGCATAGAGGAAATAGTACCCTTACACACTATTGATGGGAATGGAAGAGGGTTTCTCAAAATGTTGAAAAAGACATTGAACTTTTAATTCAGCATTTCTACTCCTAGGTCTATAGGAATAATATAAAACATTAATTCAAAGTTATATATGCACTCCTTTACTTATTGTAGCAGCAGTATTGACAATACCTAAGGTATGGAAATAACCTAAGTGCCCAAAAACAGATAACTGAATTTTTAAAAAATGTGGTTTATATACTCAATGGCCTACTACTCATCCATATATATATATATAGAAAATATATGAAATAGATATATATCACATGTATCTATATCATATATATGAAATAGAATGTTGCCATTTGCAACAGAATGGATGGAACTGTAGGGAATTGTGCTAAATAAAGTCAGAGGAAGAAAG
Source organism: Galemys pyrenaicus (assembly GCA_019455555.1). Lineage (NCBI taxonomy): Eukaryota > Metazoa > Chordata > Mammalia > Eulipotyphla > Talpidae > Galemys > Galemys pyrenaicus. Next base: position 20,187 of record JAGFMF010011653.1, on the reverse strand, counting down.
AAAATATTGGATGATTCCACTCATGTGTAGAATATAAAGAAACAAAGAACAGAAAAAAAAAAGCCCTTGGAATCCAGTTGCAGAACTTGGTACTTTGGTGGTAGACATGATGCATGACAAATACACTTATCGAGGTATGGGCTTGAACTTCTAAAGTTTACAGTGTTATAAACCAATATTACTTCAAACTAAAAAGATAAATATTACTACAGACATGCACAAGATTCAGAAACTTGTTCAGTATGTCACAGGTAGTAAACAGCAGATCTGCATTCCTACACATTAAGTCTGATTCCAGAGTCCACACAGAAGCAAAGACTAATAATCTCTGTTGTATCCCCATCTAGGCCACATATTCTTACACCCTCAGCCAGATATGTGATTTGACTTGGCTATCTGCCCTTCAGAATATGTCTTTGATATCTGTCTTGAACTCCTGTATCTCCAGGTATTGATGTCTTCCTCAACATTGGCAATAATAATGTGATACACTTTTGGCTTGGTCTTCTGACCTCAATCAATAGTTGTCTGATTATACTGAATACATATTATACATCCTTACACTAATGTCTTACCATAGTGTGGTATCCATACCATGAGTTTTGTGGATGGGCGGTTAAGGTGATGTCAGTAGCATGTGGATTCTTGAAGCTTCTGAATATTTTCTGATCCAGTCACATACACATAGCCTTTCCTCTCTCATTCTAAATGGTCTGTAGATGCCAAGGGTAGGGGAAAGTTACTACTTGGCATGCTTCTCTTCAAGTTAATTATCTGCCTAAATTTTCATCATTACCATCACCTACATTTTTTTTGGTCTTTATGTTCCCTGAAATCAGTTATCTCATTTGAAAAACTTTCAAAATCAGTGTTTGCCTTTTTTATCCAAATGAGGAAACTGAAACTCAGACAAGGTCACACAGCTAGTGAATACTAGGTACTCATTGTAAGGGTTCAAATGTTCTGCTCATTCTATTGCCAAAGTGATCATTAAAATCTACCAGTTTAAATAAGATACCCAACCCAGGAACATGAGAAAGAGCAAGAATAGAAGTGTTTGATGGATTTCACGAGGCATTGAGGGTTTAAAATTTCTCACCAGAGTTAAGAGAACACCTCAGTGACCCTTAGAGGCAATATTACTGGAAGGGTTGTGGCATCAAGACTATCTGATTAATTGTAATCCCTAATCATTCCTTATCACTATCAGCTCTATTAGATAAAGACTTGGATTTATTGATGGAATGTTCTTCTTCAAGACCTTTATCTCTTTTGCAGGAGGAATCACTCTTTTATCATCACTAGTCCTCAGGTAGTCCCTCTTCCATTTCTTGCTAGCTCTAGGTACAACCCCAGCTTCAAGTCAAACTATCCTCCTGGTAGCCACTTGAATGCTAACCTGATACTTCTATTTCTTTGCCTGGATTGTTTTTCATGCTCCAACACCTAAGATTTTCCTCTACCAGAAGAAAGTCAGTTTAAAAGCCTTAACATTTTTGTTCAGTGTAGTCAAACATACCTCTTTTCCCTCATTGCATGTAAATTTTCTGTCTTATTTAAGGTAGTCTCCTCTAATTCAAGACTATGCAAATATTTTCTCTCACAAAAGAAAAATCAAAGTAAAAATGTTAGTGGGAAAGGTAGTCCTGAATGGATTACACAGATGGGTGTGTGGACTCCAACCCCCATTCCAGATCACCAGTGTTCCAGAACCACAAATTTGATAAGTTTATTATCAAAGAGTGGATCACTGGGACCTGAGGGTGGAATTAAGCAGCCAGACTGGCTATAAACCAGAGGTGAGCCTTGGGCGCTCTCTTCCTTTGGAGCCCTCTCTCTTCCTTGGGAGCCATCTCTCTCTTCCTTTGGAGCCATCTCACTTGACTCAGATCCAGCTCTCAATGCACCATTGCTTAGAAGATCTGGTAGGATATTTACAGATTTGTATCCCTCTCTTTCCCTTGGCATTATTACTATTTTATTCCCCTTCTTTTGTAAAATAAAACCTGTTAATAACTTTTGTCATGTGTACCTGAAGTTGGGACTTATTATAAAAGTCTTCTGAGCATGCAGGTGGAGGACCCAGTGAGGGAACCCATTTTATATTAGGGTTGCCCTATAACAAAAAGACAAGAAAAAAACTGAGAAAATATTTGCAATTCATGACAGATAAAGGGTTAATAACCTATTAGACTTAACTTTTTTCAACCAACATTTTTATATTTATGTAACTGAGTCTGTTGATCTTTGTCCAATGACTCTCATAATCTTTTAAATGTTAAATGAACAAAGCAACTGTTTAATTTTTTTTATGTGAAGGTAAAATGAGAGTTTTGTAAAAACTTACATGATCCCTTTTATCTAGGGATAAAAACAAACTATACACACACACACACACACATATTTGTAGGAATGTAGATGTGGAAGGAAACATGACTAACTAATAATATCAGTTGCCTCCTGAAAATGTCATGCCAAGGAGCTTGGAGTAAATGATTGACTCTTTTGTTATAAGTCTCTGTGTTTATGACTTATTATGATGATATGAATTGTTTATTTTTTAAATATCATACATATTACTCTTCCATATTTCCTTTGATTTTTTTAACGATGAATTGTGTGTGTGTTGGGGGTGTGGAATGAGTGTAGGTTGTTAGGATCAGAAAACTGAAAAGGAATCACTATCATCCAAACACTAAGAAGTTAAATAACTTGCATATATCATGAGCAAAGCTAGGTTGAGATCGACTGATATTCAACATAGAGATAAATTTGGGACCCCAGGAAGTTTCTAAAGGCCAATTAATTTTGCAGTCATCCTCCAGGCATCTGCAGTAAGTTCATCTGGGATAGTCCCTAAAAGACAAAACCTTGTGTCCTCCATGACCTTAATAGAAGCCAGGAATCCCATGAAAGCTCATCTTGCTTCCTAGTTTCTTGATTACATCTTACAAATAAAGGCAATAACTACATAAATTATGTAGGTGCTATAAAGGTGCTGCCTCCTCTGCATAGAAAATCCATATTCTAGAGCCCTTTTTGTACATTCTCCTGCTCATGAAATGTCAGTGGTTTCCAGTGACTTCCATTTTAATTCCAAACTCAACATTATTTTCGACGCTTTTAGAAAGATACTCTAATTGCTCTCAAGCTGAATAATGACATAGTTTTAATCTAAGAGTCCAGTGGTTATGAGTAGGATCCCGGACATTTGAATCCCATGAGAGAATCCTGGTTCTGCCACTTCTTAGTGGTACTGTTACAGGGTGATTTTAATATAACATGGGTTTTCCTGACGGGTTCCTTACTTGTGCACTTGAAAGGCACTTACAATAAGCACCAACTGCAGGTACACACTATAAACGTTAATAAAGGGTTTTATTTTTACAAAAGAAGGGGAAATAAAGTAGTAATAATATAAGAAGAGAGGGTTATAAATTTGTAAATATATATATTTTTATGCATACAAGAGCAGGGGTAGAGGTCAGAGGCGCGGGAGGTGAGAGGATTCACCAGAGACAGAGTGAGGAGCAGTACAGGCAGATGGACTGAAATACACACCTGAAGGGAGCAGCAGGCAACGCAGGATAGGTCTGCCTTGCTATGTGGGTCCCCTCCCTGGTCAGGGATTGAACTTGCACTTCTGTGCGACACGTGCTTCACAGTGTAGTGTTCAACCCACTACACCACCATGGAGGTCCCTAAATTTCTAATTATTTATTAAATTTTTGAGCTGGAACTTAATGGTGTGTTGAGAGCTGGCTTTGAACTATGGGAGATGGCTTTGAACAAAGAGAGCTCTTAAGGCTTACCTTTTTGGTTCTATACTTAGCTTGGCTGCTTAACTTTACTTTTGGGTCCAAGTGATCCACTCTTTGATAATTATTTTATTTGTGGTTTTGGAATATTGGCAGTCTGGAGTGCGGGTTGGAGTTTATAAACTTATTTGTGTAATTTATTTGAGTATTTTTCCCCCTAAATGTACAACCTTAAATAAGTGACTTAGTCTCTCTGGTTCTCAGTTTTCTTATTTGTAAAATGTTAGTGAAATAGAACTTCCTTTTCAGGATTTTTCTGAAAAATGAAGTAGCATATGTAGATAGTTATATTAGGAGTTATTATTATTACTATTACTCCACTTATGATAAAATAATTTCCATGAACATAATAATTTCAGCAGTAAAAATAACTCATGATCTTTTTCTCTATGAAGTTAAAAGAAAAACAATGGATCTCAGCCTTTGTGGAAATTTGCAAGAACTCTTTGAGACATATAAAAAAAAGTGTTCATAAGACACACACACACAAACATAAACAGAAATAACACAGTTTCCTGCATTACAAAATTCACCACTATCCTCATATGTACACACACATAAATATAAATATTTATGTATACATGCACACACATGTATACCTATACACACATACATGCATATTTAGGCACTTGCTAAGGTATTTTGAAAATGAAAAATAACCTTCACATTTTGTCCTAAATACAAAAAAATAAATCTTTCAATTCTGAGCAGACAGTCTCTCAGACACTGCTATGCCATTATAATAAATATGAATATAATGAAAAGGTAGAAAAATGCCGCAGAAAAAACTTCCAGGCAAGCACTGTCTGAAGGTATTTCCCAAGGAGATAATGAGCCAAGCCTTGCAGTGAGATGCCAGGTTTTCTTTTTTATTTAGGTATCTTACAGCATGTTTTAAAGGCAAACAAGAAAGACAGATTGTACCTATTATAGGCAAAGGCAAATTGAGGGGGAGGTTTCTGGGGCTGAATGCCCTGACCTTCATATGGACAGAAAGTCCCTCAAAGTTAGCATAAACTTAAGAAAAAATTAACTGTGAGGATTCAGAGGCCAGAGAGATAGAGAACAAGGCATATACTTTTTTAGTTAGGAAAGAAAAACATGTATTAGTTTCTTGTAAATATGTGAGGGCCAATAATTGCCCTAAGAATCACCTTTTCCATAAGTCATATATTACTACTGCACTTCCTAAATTGAGATATGGCCCCATGCTTATCTCTTCCATGATACTGGTCAATCTGCTCTGTAACATTCTTTTTTAAAAATACTTATTTAATTAATTGACTAATTAATTAATTTATGCATACAGGAGCTGGCGTGTAGACCAGAGGTGTGGGGAGTGAGAGGATTCACCAGAGACAGAGTAGAGAGCTGAATAGGTGGATCTATTGAAATACACTGCTAAGGGGAGCATCAAGTGAGACAGGAGAGGTCTTTCCTGCCATGTGTGTCACCTCCCTGGCTGAGGATAAAGCTCATGTGCAGTGACTGCAGGTAGCTTCATAGTGCTGTGTTTTAACCCCTTGTGTTACCAGGGAGGTAACGCCCACTTTAACATTCTATTATCATCTACTAAAGTGCTTAGCATAGTGCCTGACATATAAGAAACACTGTATATAAAAATGTACATATAACTGATGACTAGCGGTCTGACTATTCTTTTGCTGAGATTTTGTATTCTGATGGTACTCTGTATTTTTAGTATGGGGTTTATCATAAAGTAACACACTAGGTGTTCAATGTATATAGAATCAAGGTGACAATATTCTTGCAGTCTCCTGAAGACATCCTCAGGTCTCGGTTACCTTATTTGAAAAATTAGCATAATAATGTATCCTATACCTAGAATCACTGTGAAGATTAAATAAATTAGTATGTGCAGAATGATTGATCCAGTGTCTGGCAAAATATTATTTAATATTTCTACTGTCACAGGGCAGAGAGAGGAGCACCCCAGAACCCCCAAACCTGCCCTCTCTAAATGGGTTCTACATTCTGCCACATGAAGACAAACATATAAGGCCTTTAATGGAAAGGAACTTTAATATAATTAGAGAACAACACAGAAAGGACAAAGAATATAGTTACTAAGTCAAACATCCAAAGTTACCTATCTCCTTGAGGGTAAAAGTCCAACCAAATAGGATTAGCCCAAAGCAAGGCCCAAAAACCTGCCACAAGTCTAAAAGACCTTTCAGTGAAGACCCATAGAAAAGTGTCAGAAAGAGTCAGACAAATCCAGGAGGAAAAGAGCAAAATCAAAATCAAAATGAAAGCTGCCATTATTAAGCTTCCTGTAGGTCTCTCACCCACATCTGTTCTAACCAGTCCAAGACCAAAAAGCAAGCACAGTTTCTTCACATGTTGCTCTGCTCTACATGCCTGCTCCATGTCTCCTTGCTGCTCTCATTCCTGCTTCTTTCTTCCTCCCTTCCTTCTGTCCTCCTATCTCCTCTCTCCAGCATCTTCTTATCCCTGCTCAGCTCTACCCCACTTAGGGAGGAACCAGGATTCTGGAACTTCCCCTTTTCTCGGGGACCACCCTGTTATACTACTAGTAATGTAACCAGTGACTGAAGCCAAAGACAGTTTCAGGTGGTGCCCCCTGGAGGGGAGCTGCTGGTGAGGATTTAGGGCCCCAGGGAAAAGGTTAAAAAGTATCACATTTTGGGGTGGAGCAACTGATAAGATATATAAGGGACTGCAGAAACAGCCCTGGGTTATTCAGTATTCAGGGTTCAGCATTGGAGCTTTCAGCATTTGGGATTCAGGGTTTTCAGATGTTCAGTGATTTCTGGATCAGTGATTTCAGCCCCTATCATGTTTGATGAAGGAAAATAGAAAAAAAAAACTGAAAAGGGGGTGTCTTAGGACCAGGACCTGGCTCGCACAGGAGGTGGGGGTAAAAGGGATTAACAACCACCAACTCAACTGGTACAAAGATTCCTAGGCACCAATGCCTAGATCATAAGACCCAAGTAACTATCTCTGGAATTCATTCTAATGCTAAACCAAAATTAAAGATAGACTATGGAGTCCTATCTCTGGAATACATTTTAATAAACTCTGGAGGGGAGGGCATGTGCTTGTAGAATCTTCTCAAGCCCCTCCCTACCAAAAGAAGACAGTATCAATGCAGTATCTGCACTGGCTCAGGCAGCCATCTTCTTCCCGCCTGTGACTATGCAGATGTTTCTCCTCACTAATACTCTCCTCTAAAGGGCAGCAGCCTTCCTGCCTGCCTCTGACCAGCACCATGCTGTGGCTTCTCTTCACTGACCTCCCTCAGTGAAAGCAGCTCTCCTTAGGCCATCCACCTGCAAACATGCTGGCCTCTCTTAGCAAAACTGTCCCTTTTGGTGCATCTCTTCCTGCCCACTTGTGTCTATCCAAGTATCCTTTACTCTTCTGTCCATTTTCATAATAAACCTGTTCTTTAAAATAACCAACATCTCTACCTCATGGAGAAACACACCTGGAAACTTGCCATGTGCTGCTGAACAGGGACCTCTGGTGAAACCTTTCCCAGAGTGAACCTGAGAACCCCACTCTCCAAACCCCACACTCAAAAACTACATAAATGCTGATCTTCTATAAGGCTGTTGTGGACAGCTTCTGAAGGAGGGGGCCTCCAGCAGCCAACCTCAGAGAGGAAAAGTTCAGCTGAGTGAGTAAAACTGTTCTCGGTTTTGCTGCTGTTACAGCCTGACAGAGAAGGCAAACACTTGGAGTAAGTGCTTCACTGAGCTGTGAGTATGGTCATTTGTTGGGTTGTTCAGCAGTTGCAGCTGCTGTTTTGAGTGTTGCTTGTCTTGTGCTGTGATGGTGCATCTTGGCAGCTCCAGGAACACCTCCTGTTGTGTTTTTTGTTGTCTTCATGAATTGTAACACAACCTATAGTCTTGATGCCATGTGCTTAAGATGGAAGATGCCATCTTGGGCATGTGGCTTATTGTTCAGGAAAGGAACTTTGCATCCTTGGTGATGGGAAGATGCCATCTTAGTTGTTTTTGTTTAGGACTTAAAGACACTGGACACTGCTTTGGGTGAGGTAAATGTTCATTTTTGTCCTCAGTAACACTTTGTTTTTCCCTGGTGTGTTAAATTCCATTGTTGTTCTCTGAGCCTTAGTAGACTTGCAATTGTGCACATGGATGAAGAACTCAGACACTGATAAACTATTTGGGCAGTGTACTTGGTCAGTTTTAGTGTCCCTTCTTGCTCTGTGTCAGAAATACTAAATATTATTACTATGGCTTTCAGACTTGATGTTAGGGACAGGTCCCTCTACCTGTGTGGGTTTTGATAAATATAAATACTGGGATTAGAGGGAGGTAGGTTACTGTTCCTATAGATTTACCTCTCCTCTATCCCATTACACTGCCTCTGTTGCAATTAGATACTTTGTACAGTATTAAAGCTGCAGCTGAATTTGGCAGGCATGATTATAACACTGGCAGATCTCTCAGGACCCAGTCAACTCATTCATTTCTGGAATGTGTTCCAGAGCCTGAACATATGAGACTCTGACGGAGTGTTTCTCAATCAGACTTGAATGACAGCCACAGATTACCATTTATGGTCTGTAAGCTTCCATTTCTCACTAGGATGATTTGTTTTCCTCTTATTCTGAGTTCTCAGCTCTTCTCATGCCCATGTCCATGATGGAAAGTAGACATGGAATAGCATAGGAAAAAGTAAAAAGAACACAGGAATTGGATTGGTGGGCAGATTTTGTTCTTTTATAATGGAGATGAACTGCTATCATACCTGCTCTGGCCACCTCCACCTTTTTTCTTCTTTGATTAAGCAATCTAAGTCTATCAATTGTGAAGTTTACTGTGGGGATATTGGCATGAGTGAGTGCTAGATTTAGGCACAGGGACATGGGGATTCTGCATGATACTGACAGAGTCTTGTGCAACCTAAAGCTAAGATCTTCACATTAAGATAGCTATTTCCAGTTTGTGATTCCCTTCCAAATCATTATCTAAGTTTAAGGGTAAATACAACATTTTAAAGAGTGAAAAGCAGAGATTATTCAAATCATATGCAAAAACCTAATATTTATCCACCTGATTCTCAGAATCCATAACTCCTCTCGCCTTCCTTATAGTAAAACAACATAAAACAAAATATATTTATCTATCTTCAGAAGACTTAATCTGACATCTTAAAATCCCCCAGTTCAAATAAATTCTGGGAATGAAAGTCATGGACTCTGAATTTACTGCTTCTCCTTCTCCAACCTTAGTTGCCCAGGAAACTTTTCCAAACTGCTTACCAATGGACAATATAAGAAATGGGGCATTGATAGGATTTGATTTGATTCAATTACTAAGCAAGGTGTAACATCTCAGAGTTTCAGTAACTTCATCTGAATAGGGTAGAATATTGTTTGTGTTATAAAATGTCTGAGGATTAGAAGTAAGTATAACATTTAACTGAAGCAAGAAATTATGGTGATTATTATAATATTGAAGTCACCTTATAGATTTATGAGTATAACCTAGGAAAAGAAGTACCTAACCAGGATGGGAACCTCTTTCTAGAGATGTTTCCAGCATGTCTTCAAATCAAAGAAATAAATAAGTATGAACTGCAATCTCACTGATTTTCTAATGGGCTATTACTCTGCTAAAATATTAATGTATCATGGCACTGGAAAGCCTAGTTAGAGAGAAATGATTAAAAATGAGGATAGTAAAACCATGCATTTCTGAATCATTAACCCTGGATATACAAACATTTATCCATTTACATACACAAATAGAGGGAAAGGAAGGTTAAACAATTGTTGAATGCCAAATGCATTATCCCATTTGGACTTAGCAACAACTCTGGGTTATAGAGAAAGGGTAAATGCTGTAGTAAAAGAAACCATGCCTTTTAACTCCAAACATCATTCTGGTATTACACTATGATTTTCTCTGTCTTGGGAAGGGGCAGCCATTGATTTTCATCTAAGCAAGAGGTTAGCAATCCTATTCTGTAACAGGCCAGATAGGAACTAGTATAGGTTTTACAAGTAACAGGTCATTTCTTCATCTTTCCCTTCCTCTGATTTTTCTTGAAACATTAACTATTCTTAGCTTATAAACTCTGGAACAAAGGCTTGCCTTCCTTTGCATTAATGCACTGAAAAGAGACATATTCTTTGACTTGCTGTGTTTCCTTCTTACGGTATTGTGTGATCACTGGCCTTGACCTTGGTTCCAGAAGAGGTAAGCAACCCAGAGTAAAATTAAATTATGGATGTATATATTCACTTTTACTTACCTCTTGAAGAAAATATAAGCAGAAAATTCATGCCTCTCTCTATATATATATTCATTATATATATATTCATTATATATATATATTCATGACCTGTCAGACATTGTATATTACCTCATTAAATTTTATATTACTTCGTGGTACAAATTATCACCCCCCCTTTTTGTGGTATAATAAAATGGGATTCGAATGAATGAAGCAATATTTCAATGCCACCTAGTCAAAAATAATAGAGCCATGATTTAAATCTATATTTGTTTGACCCTAGAGCTCATATACATAATCAATGTGTAGGTCCATAAAATATTTTCTGTGTCTTTTATGTAAAGAAACCCAAAACCTATGATGTGTCATTAATAGAATAAAATAGAGTGTCAAAAGAGGTTAGTCATACTATTGTGAAAAACAGAATTAATATTTATATCTTGAGGTTCTTATGAGTCAAGACAAAATTAACGGCATTAGTATTCTTTATGCACAAACAATTTTTTCCTACAGGACATATCAGATATTAAGCCCCTGCTCTTAATATATTTAAGAAGATTAAAGTCACATATTAATTATCTTTTCTGAATATAACACTTTAAACTAGAAGCCAAGGAAACTACAAAATTCACATATATGTGGAAATTAAACAATATACTACTGAACAATCATGGGTCAATAAGGAAATCAAAAGGTAAATCAAAAAATATATTGAGATGAATGAAAATGGAAATACAATACAACAAAACTTACAGGATACAGCAAAAGCAGTTCTGAGAGAGCCATTCATTATGATAAATTCCTAACTCAAGAAATGAAAAATAGGACCTCCCTGGTTGTGTAAATATTAAATCTCAGAGTTATCATGCTGAGGGCACACCATGGCCTGATTTCAATTCAATTCCCTGTTAGAGAGCTAACACACATATGGTGCAGCAGATTTCTTCTGTCTTGGCCACTGCTCACCTCAGCAGTGTATTTCAGTAGATCCACCTTTTCTGCTCCCCAGTCTGTCTCTAGTGAATACTCTCACCCCCTGCACCTCTGCCCTACACCCCAGTTCTAGTTTGCATCAATAAATAACAATAAATCTTATATGCAGAAACTAAAAACAAACAAAAGAAAATAAATTCATGATACGGAGATGATCCTCTTTTGTTAGATACTTTAAACCCATCTAAGCATAATACTCAGAGTAACAATGCCCCTCCTTCAGAGATACCTGAGGTTTCACAGGCTCCACTGCCCTCTGGGGAAGGAACTAAAATGTATTCTCCTCCCCACACTATACATGGTACCCAATATGGTAAAAAAAAAGCTGCTCTGAAGCAGGACAGTTCCCTCTTCAGCAAATACAGATGGGTGGCTTGAATGAGCATGGGCAGCCCACTGGGTACTGTTGGTCACACCACCCCTTCAGTACTGCAGACCTCCTAAATTGGAGGAACTCTGTACCCTCATACCACCAAGATCCTAAAAGGATGGCAAATTTGTTTGCTCCCATTTTCCTCTCTCATCGCCCTAACTGGGACGATATACAATCCATGTTACAAACTTTGTTAACAATGGATGAACAGAGGATGGTTATTAGGAAAGCCAGAGAGGAGGCAGATCATCTTCACCAACACGATGGAGAATTCCCAGAGTCAGAGATGGCTATCCCAGTGGTAAATCCAAGCTAGGACACCAACAATGGTGGAATGAAAATATTAGAGCTTTATAAGAAATGTTTACTGGTAAGGCTGCAACAGGGAATTCCAAAACAAAGAAATTTCAACAAAATTCTAGAGTTAGAACAGAAAACTACTGAGGACCCATCATAGTTCCTCGACTGTATTATCCAGATGTATGCTGCCCATACAGATATAAACCCAGATGCCTCAGAAAATGCCCGGCTGATTACTATGGCATTTATTATGTATAGTGCCCCAGATGTATGCTGGAAATTAGCTAAGGTAGATGGAGTTACTGAAATGAGTCCATCACAAGTAGTAGACTTGGCTTTCTGGATCTATAATAATAGAGAGGAAAGGAGACCTAGACCTTCAACTGTTTTTGTGCATAAGGAGAACAGAACAAGATTTCAGAGAAACAATAACAGAATTGGGAGAGAACCCAGAAGAAGTGAATTTTTCCCCTAGGAAAAAATTCAATGTGCTTACCTGGGGAACAGGGACATTGGAAGTATAGTTGTCCTAGGTTACATGGAAAAAGGAGACAAAATAATGAAAGAAGGCAGGACAGAAAGCCAATGAGACCACAGGATGATTCACACAGGAGTTACAGGAGGGACTATAGATGGAGTGCAAGGAACCCAGAACCAAGGAGAGAAGAGAGAAGATAAATGATGGTACAGAGCAGAGACTTAGATGAAGATAGGTGGGAATACACAGATTACAAGAAAACAAGAGCCAAGGACAGAGGGCAGGAGGCAAATGATTGTACATAGACAAGGGTCAGATGAAAATTAGGGAGGCCCAGGGGCTCTATTAGATCTAAGAAAGCCCTTTAGAATAACCCCCTCAGAGCTCTGGGTAACACTTACTCTGAGGGACCGTCTGATTGATTTCTTGGTGGACACTGGAGTGACATACTCTGTTTGACAAAGGTGAGCAAACAAACTACTGGCCATTGGGATTATAGGAAGGTCACAAAAGAAAGCCTTCCTACAACCTCTGGGGTGCCAGCTGGGAACCACACAGCTCCAGCCCAGTTTCCTATACATGGAAGAGTGTCCAATTCCTCTACTTAGACCTCCTGAGCAAGTTAAATGCACAAATTATGTTCTCACCCCAAGATCAGAGACTTCACCTACAGGTACCTTCAGAACATGCCCTGTGGTTTCAGATGCTACTTACTCAGAATGTTCCACCAAAAGGTGAAGTATTACCTCCGGAAATCATGGAAAGAGTAAGTAAATGTGAATGGGCTGATAGGAACCCAGGACATGAGAAAAACATGGAGCCTGTAAAGATAGAGGTGATAGAGGGGAGCAAACAATACCCCTTAAAGGAGGAGGCCTTCAGAGGAATTAAACCAGTGTTAAAAAGATTTCTTCAATCTGGACTCATTTGACCCTGCCACTTACCATATAATACTCCGATTTTGCCAGTAAAGAAACCCCATATGGGGATGTATCATTTTGTTCAATATTTAAGAGCTATTAATGAGATTTCCCAAGATATACATCCAACCATGCCTAATCCCTACACCTTGTTAACTGCCATACCTAGGGATTATGGTTGGTTAGACCTTAATGATGCCTGTATCCTAATAGATGTGCAGGACCAACAGAACACCATTGAAGCAAAGGCTCTCTCAACAGGTACATCAGCACAGAAAGCCAAATTAATAGCCCTGACCAAACCTTGGAACTCTCAAAAGGCAAAAGAGTCAATATATTTACTGACTCAAAGTACTCTTTCATGATTCTCCACATACATGGAGCTATCTGGAAGGAGTGAGGACTCCTAACCTCCAGTAACAAGAATGTTAAGTACCCATCAGAAATCCTTGCCTTGATAAAGGCAGTGGCCTTGCCATTGGTTGTAGCTATGATGCATTGTCCTGGCCACCAAAAGGGTGGGTCCAACATGGCAAAGGGCAACAGGGCAGTGGATCAGGTAGCAAAGGCTTCTGCTTATTCTACTCTGCAGGGTACACTCATCCCTCTCTTGGACCTAACTCAGTATGTTCCTAAATGTACTGAGCAAGATGAGGAAAGAGCTCGTAAATGGGGTTTTACTGAGTTTGACCCCAAATCCACTTGGAGAGTAAACTCCCACGGAATGATACTCCTCCCAGAGCCCTTTTTTTATTAATATAAAATATTTTAAAATTTACATATACTTGCCATCAGTTGTAATCCCCATGTATTCCCCATCACCATCTCACCAGTGCACAGAGCCTCTTTTATATCCAGTGCTGAAACATCTACACGAAGGATCCCACTACAGGAGAGAGGCCTTACTGGAGACAGTGCACCCATTAATAAAATAGCACAACATATCACCAGAGGTTGTCAAATATGTGCCAGAAATAACCCCAAGACTGACTCACACCCTAAGGCAACTGGGATTCAGTATCGGGGCAAATGCCCTTTTGGGGACTGGCAGGTGGATTTTACACAAAGGCCTAGAACCACTGGCAATTTTAAAAAAAAATATTTATTTATGCATACAAGCACTGG
>JAGFMF010011652.1:21841-60081 GCA_019455555.1 Galemys pyrenaicus | reverse complement strand
CACCTCTGGCCTATACTCCAGCTCTTTTATGTGTAAATAAATAAATCTTTTAAAAATAAGCTCCTGGGCCTACCTGGTGGTGCAGCAGTTTGAGCGCTGCACTGTGAAGCATGCGAGGCACAGCAGCGCGAGTTCGATCCCCGACCAGGCAGGGGACAGAGATGGTGCAGCAGACCGCTCCTGCCTCACCCACTGCTCCCCTCAGCAGTGTATTTCAGTTGATCTGCTTGTTCTGCTCCCCGCTCTTTCTCTGGTGAGTCCTCTTACCTCTTGCGACTCTGGCCTGTACCCCCACTCTTGTATGCATAGATAAATAAATCTTTAAAAAAATAAGCTCTCGATGATTAGTTGAATTCTTTCAAATCCCTCTTGTCTTAGAGGGTTCCTGCCGTAAGTAAAGCTTCGGGTTGAAAGACTTACGTTTAATGTAGATGGGTGAGGTGTAGATGGGTGAGGTGTAGCTGGCTCTTCCCACCTCAGGGTTGACCCTTCTGAAAAGAACCCCTTCTGTTTGTGGATAGCAAGGCCACCACTGTCTCCAGGGATTGCACTGGTATCTTTTAGAGTGAAGATACTGCCTCCCAAATAAAGGGTAGCTCCTAGATCTTATAACAGTCCTCTCCCTAGGAGGGGGAATGGACATTCTGGTAAGTCGAGAAAGGGATGCCTTAAATATTTTCCTTCTAACTGGAATTCTAAAGTCAAAAGTTGTTTTCCCTTGCACTCTGGCTCTTGAGCAAGTTTGGGAGGCTAAGGGTCCTTTTCCTCAGTTGAAAACTGAGTAGATGGTCCTTTCTGTATGTTCAAAATGAGTTCAAGCCCTAAGTTCAAGGTCAGTTGGGGTTCCTCCAGGGTAATAGGAATCTGATTGCTAGGAGCTGGTTGAAGACTCCCTCACCCCTCAGTCTTCATGCTGTGGGCCAGTGGGATCTAGGGCAAGGCTTTTCCACCTCTACCTGGGGTGCAAGGGCACTGACCCTTCCAATGTCTCTGCTTTGCTTGGCTGACATACTTTATTCACTTGAATGACCCAACCTAAGGAGCCTGGGTCTTGATGGTTGGAGACCAGGGGTACTCACTGGTCATTGTCCTCAAAGATTTTCCCTTCCGGGTTTTCTCCCGGACTGACTTTGAATGGCAACCATTAGTAAGGTGGTTTGCTATTTGAAATTCTTCTTCTTTTCCTCTTCTGCAAGAACTCAGTTTTCAAATATTCAGAAGGCTGCCTCCACCCCCTCAGAAGATGGGATATTAGGTCCTATATTCAATTTCTGAAACTAGTGTTAGGGGCACTCAGAGATGTAGAGTAGGCGTTTAAGGTTATAGCTCTTGCTGGGAAGCCCATATGCTGTACCATCAGCATGTTTCTCTCTGCCTCTCCATGAAAGTGGAGAGAGTCTCCTGAGGGCCCTGGATAACATCATTGCCATCGTCCAGTTGACAAGCCTCTGGCTGGCCAGCCTCACTCCCCTTTAAAAGAGGTTGCGATAATGCTCAAGCAGGGCCAGGTGACCTGGCTCTTGGGATCCCACTGAAGATTGTTAACTGGGGTTGCAACAGCAGCCAGGCAGCAGCCAGGTTGCCTGCAGAGTCTATTTTTGTCTGCCTCCTTTGTCACACTTTCTGCATTGTAGTTTGCTCTTCTCCACGACGAGGTTACTAAGGAGGACTTGTGTAGTCACCCATGTGGGTTGGCAGTAATGTTTCTCATCATAGCCACAACTTTCCTCAGGTCCTCTAGGAGAACTTTGGAGCAGGACTCACCTGTACAGGTCAGAAGTAGAAGGAGGACACAGACATTTACGAGCCATGCTTCTCCATTAGAGACCTGCTTTAGGGGATAGGTTCCCCAAAGGGGTCTATGTTTGTTGGTATTCAGTTCCACTGGGAGTAGTGGAAGAGCTTAGGACCAGGGGTTGTGGATGGGGAGTAAGAGAAGGTGGAGGATCCGGTAAGAAAAGGTTAAGTAAGGAAGGGGCATGGGGAGGTGCAGTAGGGATACGAGGGGAGAGAGACCCAGAATCAAAAGGCCTGGAGAAGTAGGGGGAGCAGGGAGGAGTTTTGCTTTTCCCCCAGTCAGGAAAAGTGAAATAAGACCAACAGGCTCCTCCACAGAGCTGTTGAGAATGGGAAGATACTCCTTCCACAAGGCCAGGGTTCCCCCGGAAAGGTCTGAAGTTTGCACTGCTTTTGTAGGCCACCGTTTTGGTACAGAGCCATAAATGTTTGAACACATGGAATTAAGTCCCACTTCTGTCGTGGGCAAAATAAACCCAATAACAAAATAGTGTTGTAGCTTAAGGTCCCCTTAAAGTATCACACGTCCTTGTCTTCTAATTGCTGTTCTGGCCGCGCAGCATCACAGAAAAAGAGCAGTTGACTTTTGGGATTTGAGAGTAGAAGAGGCCCTTCCAATGGACAGGAGTGGAGCCTGGAGGCTGAGCAGGAGCACTTCACCACCTGGTTCCCATAGTGAAGGGTTAATCTCACAAACATGAGGCCAACTGCCTAAGTGATTTTTGCACAATTTGTGTCTTTGGGTGAAAGAATAACTTAAACCCTGAAAGAGGTTGTTGATTTCCACCCATGCTGTCTACCTTCATAGAGGTGGTCTGGGCATTCCCAGATGTAAAAAGAGGCAAAGAAAACATATGCTTCTTCTGATTTTTAGGTAAGTCTCAAAAGACTTACCTAATCTTTTAACTGAACTGTTTCTTCAGGTAGCATATGTGGCAGGGGGCCTGTGGATCGGATCCATTGTCCAGACTTCCTGCAGGTTCAGGTCACTGCCTGAGCCACCCAAGAAATCTGGAACCCATCCTGCTCAAGGCCAGAATTAGATTTAAGCTGAGTCATGGGGACAGACCACTTACTCCCCAGAGGCTCCAAGATAAGAGAGTTCTCGGGACCACTTGGTCACAAGAGGTCAGAAGAGGAGATGGCAGCCCCACCCCAGAATCATGAACACCGGATGAGTGGTCCCAAGGAGAGGGAAATGCCCCAGTCCTTTGCGGCTGCCAAAGTTGTTAGCATCCTTATCTGGACTTACTGTTATGAGGAAAGGACTTTAAAGAGCAACCTAGTCAAAGCTACAAGCAAGGAAGATTTCTTGCGGATCACAAGGAGAGGGTTGCAACTGCCCTGAGTCACATTCTTGGCCTGAGAGTGACAGCATTCCTGGTTTTGGGTGTTGATCACCAAGGTGAGGTAGCAGTGGGATGAAAGGTATTGGCTGGCCAGGGTTTTGTGGTTTTCAAAATAAACAAGGAAAAAGTTAATACAAAGTAAGAAACAGAGACCAGACTCCAGAGGCCTGGAGCAATAAACTGGGATATAAAGTACAGAATAAAGAATTTGACAAAATTTAGGGTCTCCTTGGTGGCGCATGTGGTTGAGCGCCACACTGTGAATCATCTGCTGCACAGCAGTGCAAGTCCAATCCCCGGCCAGGGAGGGGAACCACATGGCGCAGCAGACCTCTCCTGCCTTGCCCGCTGCTCCCCTCAGCAGTGTGTTTCACTGGATCTGCCTGTTCTGCTCCCCACTCTGTCTCTGGTGACTCCTCTCACCTCCCTTGACTTTCGCCTGTACCCCTGCTCTTGTATGCATAAGTTAATAAATAAATCTTTTTTAAAAATTCCTTTAAAAAATAATTTGACAATATTTAGCACATTTTTGTTCTTCCTGTCGTTTTCCTATGGCAATGGTTCATGGTAAAGTCTGCAGAAACTCAGAGTGGAGGTGGTAGTACTGAACTTGGGGCTATGTGACTCTAAAGACCATAAAACCAAGCTCTTTAGATAGAGGACAGATGGATTGCTGGATACATAGGTGAGACATGTGATGTGTGTGTGAAGTGCTTTGGGTTCCACGTCTCAGGTCTTTGGTGTTCATGCTTGGAGACAGTTCGATTACGATTGGCATATTCCATTTTGCAGCACCGCTTCATCAAGCTGGTCTTGAGGAGCTCTGAGTGATCAGGGTCAGCACTGCAACCTAAAAAATTCTACCTGAACATGGGGGCACCAGGTTGGCTGTGATTTTGGCACCCACACGCTCATGATGGAGAGGGGTGTCCACACGAGAGTCTCAAACTGGAGGATGTGACACTACAATCCCACTTGATAAGGGAATTCACACATTCAGTGACAGAAACTGGACGGCTTTCTAAGGCTTTCTGTTTTAGATGTGATGGAAGGCTATGTTGCGTAGGAAGTGACCTGTTGAGAAATGTCCCTCTTCGTTGCCCTGTGAAAGAGTTTATATGAACCACTTGGTGATGACAATGACTGTAGACACTTGGCCTCGGGGTGCTGATGTGATGGCTCTGTCACTCTGTGGTCACGGCCAGTGGTGGTGTTGGCCAAAGCCCTTCCTTAATGGCAGGAGCAATGGCAACTCTGGGAAACAAGTTGCTTAACCGAGGTACATGAATTAGGTTGATTTCAGCATTACTTTGCTTTCCAAAGTGCAGCTGGTGACTGTTTCAGAGTCACACGTCTTCCTCATTCTCCTCTTCTCCCTCTTTTCCAATGATAGATCCACATTTCCTGGATAGCTTCTTGATCGTTTGACCAAGACAAGGAGCCTCTCGCAGTATCACTTAGAATGTTCAATCACTCAACATCCGGTCAGCCCCATGGCCGGCAGGGAGAGTTTAGAAAGATAAGAAAGGAGGATCATTACGTACATGGGGACATGTCTTGAGGGACTCATTCGTGCCAAATTGTTTGGGAAAGAGGTCTATACTAGGGAGTGAGAGGAAAATGTGACAGCTCGAGGGGACTGGGGAGCTAACGAAGAGAGAATAAAGTTGCAAATATGTTTTAAAAGTTACAGTCTTTTAAAGACTTAAACATTACTAAACAGAGAGCGGGACAAAAATATATGTGATCATCCTAAGTTCTTATTTTCCCTTAGATTCCAGCGTCCAGATCCTCTTTCCTTTCTCTGAACTTATTTTTAATCATTTAAATGTGAAGGTGAGCCTAAATGTCTTATGGCACCTTATATTTATGAGGGTATTTTATATTTAAATATTGTATGTACTTTTTTTGATTTAGTGAAGTTTTTATGCTGCAATATGTTTCTGTTTATTTTGATTTGGGGATCACATTTTTGCTCTTCCAAATGTGCATGTTCGGGACATCTAGAGTCCATTAGATAATGTGTCACACTCTACAGCGACATGGTACCATTGCTGAAAACGAGATTGGGCTCCGTCACCTGTCATGGCCCCCAAAGAAAAGCTTTACTGCCCAAGGGCACAGTAAAGCAAAAAGTTCAGGACTGATGGAGGGACTGTAGAAGAATGTTTGAGAGCTAGGTCTCTGAAAGTCCAAAATAAAATATTTGTTAGGATTTCAGAACATGTCAGGGTGTGGTTTTCTAAACTTTAGTTTTCCCCTTAAGATCCATTATATTTGGGGCCTCCCTGGTGGCACAGTGGGTTGAGCGCAAACAGGGAAGCATCAGAGCACAGCAATGCGAGTTTTAGTCTAGCCGATTGCAGTCAGCTGTGGAATCCCGGCCAGGGAGGGGACCCACATGGCACAGCAGACCTCTCCTGCCTCGCCCGCTGCTCCCCTCAGCAGTGTCTTTCAGTCAATCTGCCTGTTCTGCTCCCCACTCTGTCTCTGGTGAATCTTCTCACCTCCCGCGTCTCTGGCCTGTACCCCAGCTCTTGTATGCAGAAATAAATAAATCTCTTAAAAATCCATTATATTTGTCATAATTACACATCATGGGTAATATCCACATTAGATAGGGCAATCTGAATTACTTAGTCTCCTGATTTAAGGATCAATCTCCTCCAAAGTCACCATCACAGAAACATTCAGAGGGACAATGGAACAATATCTCTGATTTACTTTGGGTACTTTGTCAAATTGACATGTAAATTAACCATCCCACCTGCCTCCTAGTACACTGACAAACTGTATGAAGAAAGTAGACGTAGAAACAATTTTATCTGACATGTATTCTACTGTGATCAATGTGGGAACATTCTGAAAATAAGTAAAACTATAATAAAATATCTACTAATGATTAAGAAACTGTGCATGACTAGCAATTAACTTTAATGATGAATTACTAGATTCCAGCATTGTCTTGAATTTACTAACACATTCTATGTCAAACACTGTGTTTAATTAATCAATGTAACATATATATATATATATATATATAATTAGTTGTTTGAAAAGTATTGCTTACTGGACTGAGTTTTCTGTGATTTCAAAGGGGTGGGAAGCCAGAAGACTTGAACACTCCTAAGTTTTCTTAAAACACTGAAGTAGTGACCTTTTTTCCTCATCAAAAATAAGTGAATTGTGTGAACTTATGTAGGAGCAGGCAGTATGTCATGCTGAGTAGTTAGGAGCAAGTTATTACTTTCTGTTGAAGGTGTAGGGGGTTGAGTTACAAGGACGTCTGAATCCCAATGGGTGACACTTTGGTGTTAGGAGCCTTCTAGATTCCATGTGTCCCAAGGTGGCACCAGTTTATATAGAGGCCATGGGAACTGGTTTGATGTCTTCTATTTGATGGACGAAAGCAGAGAAAATAGGACCCTGGAAGGCACCATTTTCCATAACTACCATTATGGGAAAGACTACGGTCAGGATCGCCAAGCCTTCCTTTAACCTATTTTAGACGAAAATGAGAAGCTAGCAGCCACAGGACAAAGAGGATGTACATTATAAGATAGAACTGGGATAAAGAGAAAGGTATTACTAGCTAGCAGCCGCTAGGTAGGCAGACTCTTTTGAAACCAATGTGTTCAACAAAATGGCAGCCAATAAAAGCAGAACAGGGCAGGTAGCCTTAAGCTCCAGGGAAGGTGAAAGATAAGAAAGAGTTGTCTCCCCAATCCTTTGACCTCCATTCAGAGAACCCCCTAAACTCCCCCTCTGCCACAAGTCACCTTAGCTGAGAGCTAGAGCAGGGCCTCTGTGAGTCAGGAGCAGTGTCCGTGAGCAAATTGGAACAGGGTATTTCCTGCTTTCAGATTCCTTGTCTGGCCAGCTATGGATGGATTTGCATTTGAGTTGGGAAATGATTGAACCAGGCCCGTTTTAGGCTGCTCCACTCCGCCTGGGTGGGGCAGCAAGCCCTATAAATGAGCCCTCTGCTGTAGGACTAGCATCCTCTGCTCCTTGAGTCCTGATCTACTTTGGAGAAGTGGTGAGTCCCAGCTCTTGACTTACCTATTTTTGTTGCTCTCAAGTGTTGACTTTAATCTGTAGACAGCAAGTCTGGTGGACCCAGAGTTGGGGTCTTGGGTTGATGCTCCTTATGATGGTAACTGAGAATCTGGGCACAGTGTCCATGTGTTTTCATCTGGTTTTGGTAGCTAGTTTGGGCACCCCTTATGGAAAGAGAATAGTGATACGAAGAGGAAAGGACATACGAAGAAGAAAGGGCAAACTATTTTTCCATTCTCCATATCTTTTTGGCCTGTTCCCCTGTGGTTTCCAAGACTAATATCTTAGAGGGTGTTGGGCCTTGGTCTTCTACCCAGTGGCCCTGTGCTCTGTCCCTAAGTCAGCCTATTGGCACCTCACGAGAGATAATAATAAGAATTGCTTGTGAGGTTGTCCAGGATTTTAGAACTTCTCACTGCCTTGCCTGAAGGTGTTATTTTCATACAAATACCATTGCCTGGTTCTGTCAAACAGAGGTATTGTCTCTGGAAAGAATTTATGAGCAAAGAGAATGTTCACTTAGGGCTGATGATGAAGCAGTTCGATAAAGTGGAAGGGAGAAGCCAGAAAATCATAAGTTAGGGGTTAAGAAATTAAGTCTTATTTTGGAGATAGGAGAGATACTATCTCAAGGTATCACATCCATTTTGGCTTCTCTCTCTAGGAGTCCTTCTTTTTAAAATTTTATTTATTTATATTTTTATTGAGTTAAAATTGATTTCTGAAACTGCGTGTGATTCAGAGACGCAGGATTGGCCCACAGCTCTTCATACACGTGTCAGCACACTACACCCACCGCCAAGGCACCCATCGTCCCCACCACAGTCCAGGGGCCCCTCTCCGCTTTAATCTCCACTTTCCCCTAGGTAGCCTCAAGTCTATGGTCACGTTTCTAGGGCTTGGTTTGGTTTGGTTTTTATGAACATTGTCGTGTAATTTTTCCAGATCCTGAGACTGCAGAACCATGTCTTATCAACAGCAGCAGTGCAAGCAGCCCTGCCAGCCACCTCCTGTGTGCCCACCCAAGTGCCCTGAGCCCTGCCCACCCCCCAAGTGCCCTGAGCCCTGCCCACCCCCAAAGTGCCCTGAGCCCTGCCCACCGCAGCAGTGCCAGCAGAAATGCCCTCCTGTGCAACCTCCTCCACCCTGCCAGCAGAAGTGCCCACCTAAGAGCAAGTAACAGCTTCAGGATTCATCAGGATCGGGGAAGAATAAAGACCATTGGCTCACCTGGCTCCACAGCCCCAGCTTATTTTCTCTTCAAAGCCTGTCATGGAAACGGAAATTTCCCCACCCCTTAGTCTGTAATAGACGGTGATTATCCAGCAGTGAAAGGTTTCCCTCTAGAGGCTGTGATGCTGGTACTTTAGATGGCAACTGGAAAAGGGCGATCCTCCGCTGTGCCAGCCTCCCAGAGCTGCAGAAGCAGGAGCACCAAGCAACCTGGGAGCTGAAGATTCTCTCCAACGCCTTCTGTAGCTATCTGTCACCTGGACAGGAGTTTCTACGATCTGAGCAATTGTTATTTTCTTCCACATCCTGATTCCTATGTTTTTCTCTTTAACCACTCTTTGATTGATATGAGCATAGAAACTAGTCTTTTGGCGGTGATCACAATGTAGTGTGTGCAAATATTGAATTACAGTGCTATAGGTTATACAGGTTTCATTATATACCTAAACCTATATAATGTTACCCAGCAACGTTACTGCAATAAAAAGTGTAAAAATCTGTTATTTTCGTTTGTTACTGTTTCATTGATTTGAAGAACAAATTATAAAACTCCTCAGAGCTGCAATCCCTCTACTACAAAGTGGGGATAATTATATTTACATTACAAACTTTTCTTAGGAACAAAATTGACTAAACACATATAATTTAGCTGACACAGTGGCTGACACAAAATTACACTCCATAGGGCCTAAGGTCATCATCATCTCCATTATTGTTTTCACCACTATCTGTGGAGTCTCCCAGCCCCCTTGTCCTTGGGGTGTTGTTTGGTGCCCAAAAGGTATTAAGCTGATGTAGGGTCAGACAGGGCACAGCAAACCTCTCCCTTCAGCAGTGTATTTCAGTCAATCTGCCTGTTCTGCTCCCCACTCTGTCTCTAGTGAATCCTCACACTCCCCATGCCTCTGGCCTTTACCCCTGCTCTTGTTATGTATGAATAAAATAAAATCTTTTTAAAAAAGTGCTACCTCTGGAAGAGAGACTCACAATCAGAGCTGATACTATTGAAGCTCTGTAGGTACATGCGGCTCTGGTGAAGGAACCAGTGTTCTCCAAGGGCATAGTAAACATCCCCCTCAGCTAACAGTGTGCCTGACCAAACAAACAGGAACAGCAAACTTGTGGTAAATTAAAAGTTCTCAAAGCTGATGCCACAGAAGATTTTGTTGGGTGAAAAAAGCATTAATTATGACAAAGCAGAAGAGAGCCCACCCAGAGAAGGATGACAAAAAATAAGAAAGGAATTTCATCAATAACCAAAGTCCATATCAAAATAGGACACAAGAAAGATACATATCATACAAAGGAAGAGAAAGCAGGCTTCCTAGAGAGAAGAATTCTGGTGGAGGAGAGGGTCTAATCCAAACTCTGTATCAAGAGTTCCTGAGAAATGGTTTTGATGGGGGGAGGATGTGAACTCAACCTCAGAGGAGTCACGTCTATGCCAGAGACTGGAGCACAGGTGTGACCCTGACACGGACACCACCCAAAAAGGAGGTGGCTGGGCAAATGCTAACAGAGAGAGGAGACAGGTAAGGAGGAAACAAGGAAAGGATGGACACTGTCACGCTTCCAGCTTACCATGAATGTGTCATAAAACTGAGTCATTTCAAGAGGTTACTTTGTGGTTGACATTTAAGTTCATAGACTTCACCTTAAAGAAACTGTTCTCTCTCACACACTCTTTTTGTTCCATTCTATGCTTCTATCTTTCCTGCTGCCCACCGCACATCTACCAGGTAAAACGAAAACTATTCATTGACTGAGCATCTACCAGATAAGGTGTAAGAAAACAGGGGTTTTCAGAAACTCATGGATGGAGCTCATATGGTGACCTCGCCTCGGCCCCTGAGAAGTAACAAGAGGTAGAACAGTGGGAAGGAAAGGGATATTCACACACAGTTGTTGTTTCTATCATCTTTCATTTGTCTATAGTGATTGGTTCTCCCCTCAGGCACACACCTGAGTTTTAAGAATGTTTGGATTTTCAAGGGACACACCTTGTTAGGAGATCATACTTTGAGGACAATTCTGGGTTAGTAACTTCTGTTTCATCTTAGCTTCATCAGAAGATACGGCTCAGGCATCCCTGGTGGCTCAGTGGGTTAAGCAACACACTATGAAACAAACCGCAGCCACTGCAGCACAAGTTTGATTCCTGCCACCGGCCAGCATGGGGACCCACATGGCGCAGCAGACCTCTCCTGCCTCACCTGCTGCTCCCCTCAGCAGTGTGTTTTCATTCATCTGTCTGTTCTGCTCCCCACTCTGTCTCTGGTGAATCCTCTCACCTCCTGCAACTCTGGCTATACCCCAGCTAATATATACATAAATAAATAAATCTTAGAAAAACAAAAAAGAAGATAAGGCTGACATCAGGGTATCAGGCTCTCTTGTTCCTATGTTGCCTCCAGAGCAGAGGTCCAAAGTGTCAGGTCTTCAGGTCTATACCATCATGAGGAACAAATACAGTCAGTTCAGACTGACATCTCAGGCCTAGCCCATATGTGGTCACAAGGCATCGAGACTCACAAGAGTGAGGCATGACCAAAGCAAGCTTTTAACTGACGTAACGCTGAACTAACTGAAAGGTGGCTCATAAGATGATTACATGTTGTCACCCACACCATGCCCGCTGTGAGAACCTAAGGAATCTATCGTTCATCTCTACAGAGACTTAAGAATTGAAATGCCCAGTAGAATCAATCTGAGCTACATTTGGAGTCCTGCCCAAGAGCGGTAAGGCTATGTCTTCCCCGAGACCCAGAACTTCTCCCTGATTTCACTCATCACCACCCAAGAATCCTGTTTGTCGTCCACAGAACCTCACCTCAAAGGGCGGACTGTGGGATAGGCCCAGGTGACATCATTCTCAAACAATCAATACCCAAAAATGTTAAGCCAGAGATTTTCATTATAAAAGCTGAATGAACACACAGCTGCCAACAAAAGAACCCCACTTCCTTGAGGCTGGACTGGTTTTCTGCATAAAAAGCCAGCTGACCAGAGACTCCACAGCAGACCTGAGACGCCGGCAGCTCAAACCGCTCTGCACCTCAGGTGAGTCTCCCACTTGGGTTTGGATTTTCTTTGGGTTCACCCAGTGGCATTTTATTTCACTGGAGTCTCTTGACAGCCTAAAGATGTACTGACCTTTGTAATTAAATAGCATCTTGTTCAAGGGTAATGACACAGATAACTTGGGTTCCCCACTTTAGAGTCCAGCTGTGGAACCTGAGGGCAGATGAGGGCAGTGGTTTCTCTAAGGATTGCTCTTCAAATTAAATTACAGGAGGAAATGGACTGCAGCTCACATCCGGGATACTTTTAGGGGTGTTTTAGTTCTGTGTCCAGTGTTCTTAGAATTTTCAATACAGAAGCATTGCTGTAGGTACTTTGAATGATCAAAAGGTGGATCCTCCTTCGCTGCATGACCCCGTGACCTTATGCTGCACCAGAGAACATAGTACACGGTGTCACTTACAGGCAGGCCACATGGAAAGTGGTGAGTGGAGAGGGCAAGGCAGAATTGCGTTGTGGCAAGAGAGGAAGGTGAGCTGGCATGTGGCAGCGTGTCTGGGAGGAGAGCCAGGATACAGGAGCCTGAGCAGAAAAATAGCACGGAATGGAAAACCTCCCAGAAAACACACACACACACAGGACAGTGTAAACACAGGCTTGGAGGCAGAATGGCGTGGGCTCCAGGAGCTTTGTCTCTGTGGAGTGGAGGGGAACTCCAGACTGTTGACTTTATCGCCTTTTCAAATTTTCCAAAGCCTGGGGCCTCCGTGGGTCCCAGGAGGCTGCTGCGTTGTGTTGTTGATGTAGTTGTCAGAATGACCAGGAGGAAGAACGCATAGAGAAGACCTCCATTCTCCTGGAACTGAGCCAATCTCCTTTAACCTTCTCCTCTTGAAAAGGCACAGCAATCCCTTACTCTCCCTTTGCTCTCAATTCAGGGAAACAGGAAGAGAGGAAAGGGGGGCGGGGGGCGCAAGATAAGACATATGTGGCCTCCAGCTTGGCGTCTTCCGTGTTTTCCAAACCGCTGACTCAGCTGTTCTGTCTCTCGGCCCAGCCTTCCCGGAAGCATGAGTTCCTACCAGCAGAAGCAGCCGTGCACCACACCTCCCCAGGTGGAGCAGCACCAGGTGAAACAGCCCTGCCAGCCTCCTCCTCAAGAAACCAAGCAGCCATGCGTCAGTGGGGGGTCCCAACCTTGCAACACCAAGGCTCCCGAGCCCTGCCAGCCTGTGTACCCTGAGTCAGGCCATCCTGCGTTTCCTGGGCAGGGCCACTCCAAGGTCCCCGAGACAGGTCACCATCAGGTGACTCATCCGGTCCACCCTCCAGTGCCTCAGCCTGGCCAAACCAAGGTCCCTCAGCCTGGCAACACCAAGGTCCCTCAGCCTGGCAACACCAAGGTCCCTCAGCCTGACTGCAGCAAGGTCCCTCAGCCTGACTGCACCAAGGTCCCTCAGCCTGACTGCACCAAGGTCCCTCAGCCTGGCAACACCAAGGTCCCTCAGCCTGACTGCACCAAGGTCCCTCAGTCTGGCCACACCAAGCTTCCAGAGCCCAGCATCCCAACGGTCACTCCAGGCCCAGGCCAGCAGAAGACCAAGCAGAAGTAATGTGTTTCACAGCTATGCCATTGAGGAGCGACCTCTGGATGCTGATTCCCTTCTTCCTTCCTGTTCTGTGTCTACGTAGTGTAGCTCTTATAAATGTATGTTCTCCTGAGCCAGTCTCTCTCCTATTTGTATCTTAAAAATATGTCTATGAAGCTTTGGCTTATTCACCTAGAAGGATCCTTGGAGCTTCTGACTCATGTCAAAGGTCTTATTGGCTTTGCTGCTCCTCAGTTGCTCAGCATTCTTCTAATAAGGGAACGTGGTTGAGAAGAAACTTAAGTCTCCTACCTGTATTCATTAAATCAACTTTAATTCCACTTTGGCTTTTTTGGGTTTGTTTAAATCTGCCATTACTTATTCACTCATCTTTAGTAGAACCTGCAGACAGAGGAATTTGATGTAGAATCATCTATCTAAATGGGTGTGTGTGCTTCTACAAGTGTGTGTGACCATGTTCAGGGGGAGTTTCTAGAACAGTGATCACTATTGTGTAAAGGGACCAGAGGCCACCACTTTGGGCAGCCACACCTGACCACTGCTCTCCCCGGCACTGGAGTGAAGATGCCTGCATTCCACGCCACCGGCTCCAAGAGACCTCTACCCTAGGATGCTGTAACAAGGCTTCTGTTTATATCAAAAAATATCCTTCCCAGGCCTCCCTGATGCCACAAAGGGTTAAGTCGCAGCACTATGAAGTTATGAGCAGTGACTGCAGCACAAATTTGATCCCTGGCCAGGGAGCTCACCCACATGGCTCAGCAGACCTCTCCTGTCTCACCCGTTGCTCTTCTCAGCAGTGTATTTCAGTAGATCCAGCTGTTCTGCTCCCCACTCTGTCTCTGGTGAATCCTATCCCCTCCCCCAACACACACACACCTCTGGCCTATACCCTTAAAAATCCTTCTCACGCACTTAATCCTGATCTTCAGGTTTACTTTATTTTATCTTCCAAATACCCAACACACTCACACATGGAGGCATTGTAAATACAATAAATACAAACTTCATTGTAAATGGCCAGGCTCACACAATTGCCTGTAAGTTCCACCCTCATCTGATCAGTGTTATCTTTTGCTGGCTACCCATTCTGTCCAGGGAAGCCTAAAACCGAACCAGAAAGGAGGAGGAGGGGAGACACAATGTCTCCCCTCAGAAAGCTTGCATTCTTCTCTGGAAGAGATGGTATTTACATCCTCATACAAACAAATACACACACACACTCATTCCCAATAGTATCTTTCCCAAAATAACTCACTTATCAAGTGATTAGGAAAATGAATTGAGTATTTAGCAGGTGTTATAAGCAGGAATGCATGATCAAAATAAGTTGGATAATCAGCCACAAACTGATTATGCTAGAAAATGCTAGGCATGAACACAGTTAAATAATACTAAATACAATCCCTGCCCTCCAAATAAAAGAAACTAATAAAAATAATTAATTAATTTTTATTTCTTTATTTTCTTTCTTTCCTCCAGAAAGGAAAGGAAAATTACTTGAGATCAACCCAATCACACTTCTCCAGGTTTCCACCCTCTCATTCTTTTAGCCTAGTGTTGATTTCAAGCATGACCACTAGATTTGCAAGTAACTATTGAGTTGGTATGGTATATTAGGGAGTTCTTCCCAAAATCAGTGAAGTTAACATAAAATTTCAAAAGGGTTAGAAGGGTCATTGGGGAATAAATTCTCCTTAATGAGCTAGGTAGTCTATAGCAGGTGTGAGGTAGGTATAGCACCTCAGAGAGTGAGTGAGAACTCAGAGACAGTTGACACCCTCAAATAGCAAGGTGATAAGTAGTTGTCAAACAGGAGAGAATGTCACTTGGATCTGAAAGGAATCCACATTGAAGATGACCTCACATAACTGCTGATTTCAGTGGAGGAAGTATCTAGAGAAAACTCCAGAGTCATTCACAATTAAATAAGCTGATCATAAATGGGAACATAAGCTCTATAACAATATCCTTTATGAATATGATTTAAATATCTTAAAGAAGAGCTTGACAGAGATGGACATAAAGGTTTAAAGAGCTATCTGTCTCTAGAGCCACCAATTAAATTCTACACATTTATTTTTAGGAAATATTAGTGAAAGTACAAAAAGATTTTGCACATTAAGACATTCGTCTCAGCATTGAATCTAATAGCAAAATGTTGATAATTATTTAGCATTGAATCTAATAGCAAAATGTTGATAACTTAAATATACATCAATAGAGAATGGGTTCAATAGTCGATGGGATGTCTATGTGTTGGGAATATGCAGCAATCACTTTAAAATGTTTTAAGAATTTTTGAAAAGATAAATTAGATGAACCTCTAACTAGGCTCACTAATGAAGAGGGAGAAACTGCTAATAAATAGCATCAGGAAACAAAAAAATGAGAAGTTATACATAATATCTCAGAACAGAGAGGATCATATGAGATTACTAGAACACCTTTATGACAACAAGTGGAAAAATCTAGATGAAATGGACAAATTGGACAAATTTTAGAGTCAAACAACGTCCTAAGACTGAATCAGGAAGAAATAGAAAGTTTGTACAGACACAATCCAAGCAAAGGAACTGAAACAGCAGTGCCCCTCAGTGCCCCCAATGCTCCCAGAAAGCAAAGGCCCGGGACCAGGTAGATTCTTTGTGAATATGTCAACCTTCAAAGTGAAGGATACCTATCCTTCTCAAGCTTTCTCAAAAAATTAAAGAAGAGAAATGCTTCCAGATACATTTTATGAGGGCAACAGTACCTTAATTAGAAAAGCAGACAAAGATATGACAAAAAAAACAAACAACAACAACAACAAAAACCCTACAAACTACTATCCCTGATGAATATAAATTTGAAAATCCTCAGCAAATTCTTAGCAAATTAAATTGAACAACACATTAGAAGGATCATACACCATGACCAGGAGGAATTTATTCCAAAGTTTCAAGGATTGTTCAACATCTGCAAAGCAATTCACGTACCCACCACATTAACAGAAAGATAAAAATCATATAGTCATATTAACAGAGGCAGAGAAAACATTTGACAAGATCCAACATCCATTTATGATTTTGAAAAAAGCTCTCAATAAAATGGGAATCGAAGGTCACATACAACAAATCCACAGTAAAGTCATGTTCAAGGTGAAGAACTAAAAACTTTTCCTCTAAAATCAGGTATAGGTCAAGGATGTCCGCTCTCACCACCACCGGTCAATACAGTACTGAAAGTCCTAGCTAGACCATTAAAGCAAAAGAAAGAAATAAAAGGAATCTAAATTGGGAAAAAATAAGTGAAACATTCACTATTATGGACAATGTGATCATCAACATAGAAAATCTTTAAGACTCCATTAAAAAACTATGAAATAAATCAATACAGTGACATGACAGGATACAAAATCAATATACAGAAGTATATTGTCCTGTCTCTATATGCAAACAATAAACCAGAAGAGAAAGAAATCAAGATAATAGTCCTATTTACAATTGCATCCAAAAGAACTAAATGCCTAGAATAAACCTACCAAAAGAGATGAAAGAGCCGTGCAATGAAACAGAAGATACAAAGAAAGGGAAAATAATTCTTAGGGTTTGCACAAGTAAATATTGTTAAAATGGCCATGTTACTTAACGCAATATGCAGATTTAATGTAATCCCTTTCAAGTTTCAATATCAAAGTTTCTTCAGTGAAATATAGCAAAAATTACTGAAATTTGGGCCTCCCTGGTGGCGCAGCAGATTAAACAACTCACTATGAAGTAAAACGCAGCCACTGCAGCATGAGTTTGATCCCTGCCGCCGGCCAGGGAGGGGACCCACATGGCACAGCAGATCTCTCCTGCCTCGCCCGCTGCTCCCCTCAGCAGTGTGTTTCAGTAGATCTGCCTGTTCTGCTCCCTGCTCTGTCTCTGGTGAATCCTCCCACTGCCCTGGACTCTGGCCTGTACCCCAGCTCTTGTACGTATAAATAAATAAATCTTTAAAAAAATTACTGAAATTTATATAGAACCACAAGTGACCCCAAATAACCAAAGCAATACTGACATAAAAGAAGAACAGAGGTATTATCCTCCCAGTATAACACTCCTCCAAAAGCATCTTTTTAGTAAAATACGTATGTGTGGGTCTACAGAAAAAACAACCTGGCACTAAAACAGCCAAATATAACTGTGGCTCGCTCTGGCTGTGCAGGTTAGTTCTCATTTTACCTTTTTGCATAGCTCTGTGTCTTTCCACGTTTTATTTGATTTTTTTTTCTTTCCTTTTTTTTTTTATTCTAACCTTTTTCTTATTGATGCATACAAGAGCTGGGGTACAGGACAGAGTCGCAGGAGGTAAGAGGATTCACCAGAGACAGAGTAGGGAGCAGAACAAGCAGGTGGACTGAAATACACTGCTGAGGGGAGCAGCAGGCGAGGCAGGAGAGGTTTGCTGTGCCAGGTGGGTCCCCTCCCTGGCCGGGGATTGAACTCATGCTGCTGTACTGCGGATGCTTCGCAGGGCCTCACTCAACCTGCTGTGCCACCAGGAGACCCTTTTATTTGATGTTTTTAAGTGTTTTTTTTTTTTTAACTTTTTATCATGATATTTAGAAACATCAAAATCAATAAAGATGTTGCTAAGCTGGAGGGAAAAGTATGTTCTGTCCACCCAGAAGATTCTTGACTGGTCAGCATGTCCCCACAAGAGCAGCCCAGCCCCTGGGGTCCCACCTCCTCAGTGGAGTAGCTGCAGGGTGCCTCACCATCAACTCCTATTTACTGTTTTGTAGCTTGTCCAAGCACCCACCTCAAGCCTATGCGTCTCTAATTTGTAGATTTCCAGCTGCATGGCGCCCCTTCCAGTTAAACAACTAGACAAGGAACCAGGGATCCCCACCCATAAAGTTCCATTTCATTTCTCTGGTTGATCTACAGTTTGTGTGACCCCACAATTCCCTTTCCCTTGCTGAGCCCTAATTCCCACTTTTATATCCTTAATTCAACACTAAAGAAACCTAGGCACCCACCCTCCACCCCAAAAAGGTCAGATCCGCAGTAGGCACTTTTGCCCCTTTCTACCTACAACCTCACTGCACTGCCCTCAGGCATGTTGTGTCCCCTCCAGCACTTGTGAGAAAGAAACTTTGTTTTCTCAAAATAGTCGCTCAGGTGCACCTTGCAATCATAGTAAGAACCAAAGGGCCAGTCCAGGCACCACATTGTCTGTGGTGGGGAAATGTCTGTGGGAGTTGCCCAGAATTGCATACAGCCCGGGTGAGTGTCCCCAGGAGTTCCTAGCTGATGCCACTGCTGATGAACTGTGGACAAGCCAGTCCCATAGAAAGTAGTAGGCCACATGCCCATTCTGCACCTTCCTGTAGGGACCCTGGATACACCGCCTCCCGGCTCACACTGAGCTCAAGGACTGCAGATCCTAGCCTCTGACTTTGATGTCTGATGCCCATTACAGACAAAATGAGACCTGTCCTAGTCTTGGCTCACCTCTCTTCCCTCAACTCCTTTCCTCTGTGACTAGGGAACATAGCCCCTCCACTGGACCATACACTAGACAGCATGTGCTGTTTCTGTGATGCCTGAAGAAATTCAGGTCCACACCCTGGGAGCTAATCTAATATGTGCAATTAAAGCCACATTTGGTTTGTCATGGCTTTCCTCACCTTCATTTTTCTTGAGCTCTACCAAAACTATGACTTCCATAATTCCAGGGACAGGGGGAGGGAGACCGCTTTCTGGTATACAAAGAAAATGATGATTAAGAGAGTTTTGTTTCTTCCATACTCTGGCTCCAACAAGTAACCAAGTGTTTGAGTCAGTCACTTTGCTCATCAGTTCTTTGCTGGCTCCCAGCTTAATTTTCTCAGTCTATTCTCTTCCTTTATTCCTTTCTGTTCTCTTTCTGTTATGTGCTATATCCATCTTTTCATCCTCTCACATTATCCCACTCAGTTCCCAGGGCCAGTGGCCTGTATGAGTTTTGCTAGACCAGCATTGCTTTTAGCAAAGGTGGACAAACCCAGTGTCTAGGTGAAAGTCTCACAAGCTTTCCAAAGTTGGAAAGATAAGGGTTAAAATCGGTGACAAAGGAGAGAAGAAATCGTGTTTGAGGGCAAAAGACTGAGTATATGGTTTATGCAAAGTGAAAAAGCCAGTATCTCATCAATGCCTTAAGAGAGGCTCAGAGAAAACAATGTTCTGGTCTCTTAGTACAATTAGTCCAGGTGCCCGAGACACTGGTCCTGCTTGGGGGAATATTATAAGGTTAAGCAGAATTCCAATTTTAAAAATCTCTATTCAAATAGAATTCTATTCAACCTTTCAAGGTTAAATAGAATAATGTCTGAGTAGAGTCATTCTGAGAGACATTTTGGACCAATTGTTAATCACTAAGCGGAACTCTAAGAATGCATCAGTATCGAGGTGATAGTGCATGGGTGAAATGGTAGTGGGAACTCCCTGGGGACTACAAATGATGTCAAATACAATTAAATAAATCTAATTTTAAAGAAGAATGCATCAGTATCACTTAATTTTGTTTTTTAGGATATAGCTGTACAAAAGATATTATTTGATATGAAATTTCTGGAAACTACTTCCCATGGGGTAACCTCCTAACTTCTTATTCTTTTTTTAATAGATTGTTGTATGTGACTGACAGGACACATGGAAAAGAACTAGAGAATCATTGACCCATAGCTTAGTTCCTTTTATTCACTTAGTAATATGTGATGAAGCTTACACTAATTAGACCTTAAGATGCTCTTTAAGTCACCCAAAAGAACCTTCCATTATAAAAGATAATTGTAGCAGAAAAAAATTCCTTAACATTTAAACCAATGTTCTTGAACTTGCTTTATTATGTGCTGTTAGCAAATTGCCAGTGTTTTATCAATATTTAACGTTAGAGTGCTCACACTGTTTTCAGTTTCATTTTAATAAATATAAATTTTAGTAGTGTCTTGTTAGCAAGGATTAATATTCTACAAACTATTAGCAAAAATTTTTTTAAAAAAACCCCACCAACCGCTTAACAATTAACAAACAGCAGAAATCATATAAAGAATAAGTGTTGTGTACCTTTCATTTAAAACAATGCTAAAATAGCACTAGACATTTCATGCTGGTATGTTAGTATGATTTTTTCAAATCAATTAATCTATAATTAATAATTTTCTTATAACTATTAGTTTGTGTGTTTTTCTCATTACTGATTATCATGTAATATTACTTCTATGGTAATTCAGTAGTAATTTTTCTCTGCTTTCTTACAATCCATTTTACTGTATTCCCAGGAACAATAAATGTAACCCAAAGTCTTTTGTATTATATTTTAGAACATAATTCTATCTTGAACATAAATATGAATTTAATTAATATTCTGGGATTATATTTCCCATAAAAAATCAAAATATAAGGTAAAAGCCCAATTCACAAAGATCAGAAAATTCATCAAATTCTGTTTTTCTAAATTCATTGGGCAATTCATTCCATGCCAGCAGTCATCATTTCTTTTAGATAAAACTGCAAGTCTAGGCAAAACTTCATTCCATTTCTGGAAAAGTGAATAAAGGTTTGGAATGTCAGAGAGTGTTATTAGTGAGCAGAAATGGCCCTTTTAGATACTGAGACTCAGATAAGCCACCCATCTAATTGGCATCAAGATCAACTTAGAGAATGCTGCTATCTTAATAGTGTTCAGTCTTGTATATTGTATGAGCAAGGGACTTCTTTCCGTTTATTTACAGTCTTTTAATTTTTCCTGTGGCTTCTTTAACTTTAGTGCTCAAGTTTTATATTCCTCTAGTTAAATATATTCTTATTCACTCTACTATAAATAAAATTGTTTTATTTCAATTTCTAATTATTCATTATTCATGTGTAGAAATACAATAAAGTTTTGTATATTGATCTTGTATCATGCAATCTGACAGAAGTTACTAGCTTCAATAGGTTATTTTTTAATAGATTACTTGGGATTTTCTACATATAAAAAATGATGTCATCTGCAAATGCAAATTGTTTTACTTTTTAATTTCCTTTTTTTTTCATTTTCTTATCTAATTGTGCTGACTAGAACCTCAGTACAATATTGAATATATGAAAAGAGAGCCGATATCCTTTTCCTCTTTGATCTTATGGTGAAAGCAACATCTAAATATGTTGCTAGCTGTGAAGAGTGGACTTTACCAGTTCCTTTCTATTCATAGTTTATTGAGTGGTTTTATAATGAAAAGGTATTGGATTTTGGTCAAATTATTTTTCTGCACTATTGACATTATCATGTGATTCTGGTTTTTAATCTTTTGATATAATTCATTAATTGATTCTTGGATGTTAAACCAACTTGGCAATCCTTGGGTAAATCTCATTTGATTTTGGGGTATAACTTTTTCTATGTTGCTGTAGTCAGTGGGCTAGAATTTTGTTGAAGATTTTCACATGCACATTCATTTTATATATATATATATATATTTGCAAGGGTTTGTGAAGAATTGGCATTAATCCTTCATTAATGTCTGGTAGAATTTCACAGTAGAGTCAACTGGGCCTTGACATTTTGGGAAAGTAACTTTTTGAATGCTTATCAGATCCTTTGAATTGACTTTTAATGAGTAATAACATTCAGAGGTAAAAAGCTTCATTAACTAGTATAAGCAGATTACGGGGAGTTTTCTTTCAGGAAGAAGACAAAGAATGAGAGGCCACCTAGAAAGGTGATGAGGCTTTTATTGAGGTGGTCAGGCAGACTCAACAAGTAATGCTAGATAATGCTAGTCTAAAACAGAGGCTCACACTGTAGCCCAACAGGACTTCTTGAATATTTTAATCCAGATGGACAGTAAGTAACCCAGGGGCCATGACTCGCCAACCCAACTGCTGAGGTTTAAGGGACACACCTTTGGGAAACATACAAAACCTCTAAAGCTATGAAACATTGAAGTTCTCTGCAGGGACTTGTAATTTATATCAATGGACTAAGACTGACCTCAGCCTGAGAACAGAATACAACAAGACTTACCCTGTCATACAGGAATAGGAACTATTTTAATAACACTATGCCCTCCCTATAGAAGGAAGCTGGTCTGTAATATACAATAGTACAAATGAAATCCAGTCTCAGTTGAATATGTGAACTGGAATAGAGTAAATGATATTGTCCCCGACTAACTTAGAACTGATAAATAACAAATTGTGGGCAGATGTGATGATCCCTGTTCATAATAATACCTATATGGACAATTTTATTGGGAAGGCATAGCAAATACCTCTGTAGATCTTATTGATGTGTTCTTTAATGAAGTTGGGTTATCTCATAACCATACTACGACATGACTTAATACCAGCATTGCTGGTAAGATTCAACTGTTCTATACAAATAAGTCACATGATAATACTGATGATAAAATATATTAGGACATTGAGTTAAAATCTCCTCATAATAAAATACTGATGGAAAATGGTCAGGGAAGAGCTGGATTTATCTAGTCATCAGCTAATAGCTACGTTAAATAGTTTTATACAAGGTGATCATATGGTACAGATATAATAGATCAAGGAAGAAGCAAGTAATAGTACAAAAGTATTCAAATCTATGTAGTTGCTTTATAGAATGGATGAGTTATTGGTCTTCCCTGCATTGCTCCTCCTAATATTAGGCATATTTGTAGTGATACTATTGCTGTGTCATGGGAGAAAAGCTCCAAATCCTTGGGTTATCCTGACAGATAACTGTGACTTGTATATTTGAAAACCTGGGCCGTCCAGATGGTTTATGCTAACAATATAATTTATGGTGAATGTTCATTTTGTTTATCTGGGTTCATTGGCCATGCTGCATCAATTTAATTCTGGAGGAATATAAAAAAAGACCTTAGAGTAAGTCACACAGGCACCATGGACTTATGTAGCTGACTTCCAACAGAAACCCTGACCCTCAAGACTTGGGTGAGCTTCCCTGGTTGGCAAAATAGTGTCTGTGTCGCCACACATAATTGCTGGGAAGGTTAAGTGTTGTTCTTTTGCTTCTCCTGGGGGGATGACACCTGGAATCTAATGTCTGAATTTTCTGAACTCCAGAGTAAGAACACTTTTCCTTTCTTGATTTTCATCTGTATCTTTTCACTGTAATACACTGTACATGTAAGCATATGGGTTTTTGAATTCTGAGAGCCATTCCAGTAAATTATTGAAATCAAGAGTAATTTGGGGGACCCACAACACACTACTTTAATGTACAATTCAGTTTTAGGAAGTTTCCCAAAAGTGGCAATTAGATCAGTTCCAGGTATCTTACACTGACCCATCATATGGTTTTCATCTGACTCTGACCTAGACATTGACTTGCATCACTATGCAGTTATGTTTCTCCTTCTGCACCTCAAGTACACCATGTGTTTAATAACTGTGTTAGTCTTGCTTCCTCAAAAACAGAATATAAAACAAAGTCTGATATATATATAGTTTTTTTCATGACTATCATCCTAGAAAGGAGGGATATGGAACAGGTAGGAGTGGAACTGTGTAAAATGAAAAACAAATACATAAATATGGTACAATGTAGGCAATCACCAAGAGCAACTAGAACTTGATCTCTTATATCTGATAAGACACAAGACGTGTGTCTCAGAAAGGTTTTCCCTTAGAACTAAAGAGAGAAAAATTTTCTATCAACTCTAGGTCTCTGAACATTAACCATCTTGAACTCCAAGTTTGCACATACACAGTGCATTAGAGAGTTCCACACACTTCAAGCTTGAGCATCAGAAAACCCATCAAGCAGGGAGATACAGAGTCTAAGGGAACATATAGGAATGGTCCATATAACCACAAATGACAATAGCACAAACCCAGAGGATCTGGAGACTTATAATACACATCCACAACCATCAACCAACATGTCCAGGCATTGGAGCGTGAAAGAGTAGTAGCTTCCTGATACCAGAGAAGTAGGTGGGAGTGACAAAGGTGTCTGGAGCAGGACTCTCCATCAGATGTCACTTGATTTACTCTCTCAGAAACTAAGCCCAGATTTATTCACTAAATTACATCCATCCAGAACTGCTGGCAAAGGAACAAATCTTCTTTGAAGGACAAAAAGAATCTTAACACCTAGCCATTGAGAAACAAGAGCAACAGTATTGGGATCAATTCAAAGTCCTAAGCTGATACAACAGCGACTTTTGTTTGGATGAATGATTCACCAGTGAGGACAGTGTGGAGAGAATCTAACCAGGCAGGAAACACAGGGCATAAGAAAGGATTCTTCTTTTTTAAAGATTTATTTATTTATGCATACAAGAACTGGGATGTAGGCCAGAGGTATGGAGTGTGAGAGTATTCACCAGAGAAAGAGTGGGGAGCAAAACAGCAGATCTACTGAAACCCACTGCTAAGGGGAGCAGTGGGCAAGACAGGAGAGGTCTGCTGCACCATGTGGGTGAGCTTGCTGGCCAGGGACGATCTCATGTTGCAGTGGCTGGACATAGCTTGATAGTGTTATGTCTTTAACCCCTGCACCACCAGAGAGGCCCCAAAATTTCTTCTTTAACCAAAGTCCAGAATCAAAGGGGACATGAGAGTGACCCAGATTCCAGGCTGAGTTTCAGGTCTCATGGAAGACAGGAGAGCAGAAAGTATGTTTCCCTAAAGATAAGAGCCCCAAGTAGAACAGAAAAGTTTTGTTGATGTTTCTGTGGTGGGGATTCCTAAGAAGTGGTTTTTGTCAGAAGAGAGTCCTAAAATTGTCCCCAAAAGAGAGCAAATGTGATACCAGAACCTAGAGCTTAGGTGTGACAGTAGCACAAACACCACCCCCAGAGGGAGAGACATAAGTCATATGTAACAGAGAGGGAAGGAGGAGGGTAAAGGAGGAAACAGGATCAGGATGATTCATTCTCACCCTCTTCTCAGCTCATAACATGAGACCAGTCACAAGCTAGTGAATCATTTCCAAAAAGCTGCCTTGTAGTTCTCTCCTTTGCTTCCATTTTCTATTCTTCCTTCCTCTCTTCCAAAATCTTACATTTCTAGCAGGTAATACTACAATAGTCCATTGACTGAATGGTTACCAGACAGTGTGTGGAGATGAAGTGCAACAAGAGCTTTGGGAAATGAATAGAAGGAGGTCGTGCAGGTGACTACCTGGACTCAGGTTCATGGCAGGTACCATAAGAGCAGTGGGAAGGGTAGGGCTATTCAAACACCTGAGATTTAAGGATGTTGGAATTTTCAAGGGACACACCTACTAAGAGATTGTAATCCGAGGTCAATTCTGGGTTAGTGACCTCTGTTTCATCTTAGCCCCATCAGAGGATAAGGCTGATACTGAACTCAGAGAATCTGAGCTCTCTTGTATCTATGTTGCCCCCAGACAGAGGTCCAAAGACTCAGTGTCTTCCAGTCTACACCATCATGTAGAACAGATACAGTCAGTTCAGACTGACCATCTCAAAAGGCATTGGCGATTCGTGGTCTACAAGGCATCAAAGACTCCCCAGAACGAGACATGTGCAAAGCAAGCTTTAGGCTACCCTAACCCTCCTTGCCTGAACTAACTGAAAGGTGGCTCATAAGATGATTACATGTTGTCACCCACACCATGCCCGCTGTGAGAACCTAAGGAATCTATCGTTCATCTCTACAGAGACTTAAGAATTGAAATGCCCAGTAGAATCAATCTGAGCTACATTTGGAGTCCTGCCCAAGAGCGGTAAGGCTATGTCTTCCCCGAGACCCAGAACTTCTCCCTGATTTCACTCATCACCACCCAAGAATCCTGTTTGTCGTCCACAGAACCTCACCTCAAAGGGCGGACTGTGGGATAGGCCCAGGTGACATCATTCTCAAACAATCAATACCCAAAAATGTTAAGCCAGAGATTTTCATTATAAAAGCTGAATGAACACACAGCTGCCAACAAAAGAACCCCACTTCCTTGAGGCTGGACTGGTTTTCTGCATAAAAAGCCAGCTGACCAGAGACTCCACAGCAGACCTGAGACGCCGGCAGCTCAAACCGCTCTGCACCTCAGGTGAGTCTCCCACTTGGGTTTGGATTTTCTTTGGGTTCACCCAGTGGCATTTTATTTCACTGGAGTCTCTTGACAGCCTAAAGATGTACTGACCTTTGTAATTAAATAGCATCTTGTTCAAGGGTAATGACACAGATAACTTGGGTTCCCCACTTTAGAGTCCAGCTGTGGAACCTGAGGGCAGATGAGGGCAGTGGTTTCTCTAAGGATTGCTCTTCAAATTAAATTACAGGAGGAAATGGACTGCAGCTCACATCCGGGATACTTTTAGGGGTGTTTTAGTTCTGTGTCCAGTGTTCTTAGAATTTTCAATACAGAAGCATTGCTGTAGGTACTTTGAATGATCAAAAGGTGGATCCTCCTTCGCTGCATGACCCCGTGACCTTATGCTGCACCAGAGAACATAGTACACGGTGTCACTTACAGGCAGGCCACATGGAAAGTGGTGAGTGGAGAGGGCAAGGCAGAATTGCGTTGTGGCAAGAGAGGAAGGTGAGCTGGCATGTGGCAGCGTGTCTGGGAGGAGAGCCAGGATACAGGAGCCTGAGCAGAAAAATAGCACGGAATGGAAAACCTCCCAGAAAACACACACACACACAGGACAGTGTAAACACAGGCTTGGAGGCAGAATGGCGTGGGCTCCAGGAGCTTTGTCTCTGTGGAGTGGAGGGGAACTCCAGACTGTTGACTTTATCGCCTTTTCAAATTTTCCAAAGCCTGGGGCCTCCGTGGGTCCCAGGAGGCTGCTGCGTTGTGTTGTTGATGTAGTTGTCAGAATGACCAGGAGGAAGAACGCATAGAGAAGACCTCCATTCTCCTGGAACTGAGCCAATCTCCTTTAACCTTCTCCTCTTGAAAAGGCACAGCAATCCCTTACTCTCCCTTTGCTCTCAATTCAGGGAAACAGGAAGAGAGGAAAGGGGGGCGGGGGGCGCAAGATAAGACATATGTGGCCTCCAGCTTGGCGTCTTCCGTGTTTTCCAAACCGCTGACTCAGCTGTTCTGTCTCTCGGCCCAGCCTTCCCGGAAGCATGAGTTCCTACCAGCAGAAGCAGCCGTGCACCACACCTCCCCAGGTGGAGCAGCACCAGGTGAAACAGCCCTGCCAGCCTCCTCCTCAAGAAACCAAGCAGCCATGCGTCAGTGGGGGGTCCCAACCTTGCAACACCAAGGCTCCCGAGCCCTGCCAGCCTGTGTACCCTGAGTCAGGCCATCCTGCGTTTCCTGGGCAGGGCCACTCCAAGGTCCCCGAGACAGGTCACCATCAGGTGACTCATCCGGTCCACCCTCCAGTGCCTCAGCCTGGCCAAACCAAGGTCCCTCAGCCTGGCAACACCAAGGTCCCTCAGCCTGGCAACACCAAGGTCCCTCAGCCTGACTGCAGCAAGGTCCCTCAGCCTGACTGCACCAAGGTCCCTCAGCCTGACTGCACCAAGGTCCCTCAGCCTGGCAACACCAAGGTCCCTCAGCCTGACTGCACCAAGGTCCCTCAGTCTGGCCACACCAAGCTTCCAGAGCCCAGCATCCCAACGGTCACTCCAGGCCCAGGCCAGCAGAAGACCAAGCAGAAGTAATGTGTTTCACAGCTATGCCATTGAGGAGCGACCTCTGGATGCTGATTCCCTTCTTCCTTCCTGTTCTGTGTCTACGTAGTGTAGCTCTTATAAATGTATGTTCTCAACCTGAGTCATGTCTCTTTCTTATTCGCACCCTAAATATTATACATTACAGTAATCTTCTTTATACACTCTATTGGTTCCCTCTGCTTCTAAATTAAGTCCAGGATTTAGTGGCTTATTGTTGATCTTCAGCTAATCAGAGTTCTGATGCAGGCCCTGGAATGGAAAATAAACATGTTTCCTACTCTGCTTCCAATAAGTCATCTTTATGTCCACTCCTGGCTGTGTGTCACTGGGTGAATCTGCCACTCTCTGCTTCCTATCATGAGTAACACCTGTCAGAGGGATGTGTCGGTGGAGACACCAGCTGACCCTGGGTTGTGCACGTCTCTGCATGTGCTGTGATCACATGAAGGGGCATCCCTGGAATGGCAATGTCTTGTGTAAAGGCACCCAGAGCCTGCCACTTTGGGCAGCCACACCTGGAGCAGGGTTCTCCTCTGGCCCTGGACTGAGGCACACCTGGCTCCACAGCACCAGCTTCAAGTCAGCCACAATCCTGAGGACCCTGCCCCAATACTCCATTTTTTATTTTTTATTTTTTTTGGTTTTTAGTAAGTGCTGCATAGTTTCTCCTGATTGTTTTGGTTTTCTGCAATCATTTCACCCAGAAAAAAAATAGGTTTATCCAGTGACTTCAGACAGGAGGTGAGTTTTCATCTAGGATTAGGGGTAAGTGAGCAAACAGCAGTATTGGAAGATCTGTCACTGAACTTTAGATGTTAGGAGTGAAAGAAGACAAAAGAGCACTTAGTATAGCCAGGCCATTTTTCAGATAGGGAAATTCATATCCAAAATGGCATTATGGTAACACAAAGATGAGGTGGCTGCATCACAACCAGATCCCAGCAGTCCCAACTGCCAGCCCTCTCTTCCCTGCAGGCTGTCCTTCTGATTTCAAGGGGACCAGCATGGTGGTGGGCCTGTGCTGAGTGGGCCCTGGTCACTAGGGCGCTGTCACAGCAGCGGGAAGACAGCATAAAAATGCAGAAGGGCTGCATTGCCCACGAAGCCCTGTTTCTTAATAGCTGCATGGTCCATAATTTCAAGGGGTGTGAGGCAGATGACACTTGCATGATGAATAAGAAATTCAAATAAGTTTAATAAGATTTCCAGAGATATTTGGAAACTTATAAGTCAGAAATTGTCCAAGTTATCACTACATAACCAGTAGTTGTGAAACTGGCAGGAGAGGATGACGTGTCTTGTATCTAGAAGCACGTATTCAGGTGACTTCATATTATTGCTGATTTCAACGGTGAATGTGTCTAGAGAAACTCCAGGGCCACTCATAATTAAATAGGCTGATCCTGAATGGGGAAACAGGCTCTATGATGCATGATTCTTTGGAATGTAATATACTTTCTATTTCCTATTGTTTGAGGTCTGCTTTGCTTAAGATCTGTTTTTATTGTGGTGCAATAACATGTAATTTATGTAAACATAACATGCACCTTTGGGCGCTCTACCTCTAACCAGCTTAAGTATGTAATTCAGTGGCATAAGTACGTGCACATTACTTTTAAATATATACATGCTTATAGGTTGATGGAAAAATAAAAGTCTTAACGCTAAATACTGTAAAACACAAACAAGATTACTTTGGGGCTGTTTTATGTTGATGCTGATATTTTATTTTTTATAATTTAGGCAACTTTAATGACACAATGGGTATTTGTGTGCCTATACACATCTAGATATAAAAAAGATCCATCATCAGCTGAAATAGTTCTGTGGCACATAATTTATTCTTTGGTGTTTCTAAATCTTTCTACACTTTACCACTATAGTACACTGAACTGACTCAAGGTTTAAAATAATAACTTAAATGACATAACATGCCTTTTTAGTTTTCATCTCTCAACACTAATACAGCAATGACTGATTTTTTTTGTGCCTCCACGGAACCACCAGAGCCCACACTCCATCTGCCCCTCCTCCAAACCTCCACATTTCCTCCAGATCCCGCTGTAGTCATTATCTTCTTTATTGCTGAGGTCAATTTTTTTTCTTCTATCATTTTCATGTAATCAAGTTCATGGTATTTATATTCCACAGATGAGTAAAACCATCCACAATCTGCCTTTCCCTTATTGACTGATTTCACTCAACATAGCACACCCATTTTGTGCCAATGGTGTTCATATTTTAATAGCTTTATGTTTTCCACATTCAGTGGAATGATGTTATTTCTTTCTGATGACTTTTCACCATGATATTAAAGTATAGAAGTCAGTGAAGATGTCGCTGAACTAGAGGAATAAGTGTCCTGCCCACATAGAACATTCCTGAGTCCCTGCAGTCGGGCCCATATGACAATCCAAGGGGGACTCCACTTCCTCATTAGGGTACCCCTGTGTCTCTCCTCACTAAATATCACCATCCCACTTCCAAACCCTTAGTAGGAACCCAACTCACACCCCAGGGACCTCAAAACTGCCCACTTACTTTCACTCCTATGCCAGCCAGGGGCT
This sequence comes from Galemys pyrenaicus, assembly GCA_019455555.1. Classification (NCBI taxonomy): domain Eukaryota; kingdom Metazoa; phylum Chordata; class Mammalia; order Eulipotyphla; family Talpidae; genus Galemys; species Galemys pyrenaicus. The sequence goes on along the minus strand of JAGFMF010011652.1, from coordinate 29,830 downwards.
AAGTGAGGACCTGGCCCCTGTTGTCCCAGCGTCTTCTCTCCCTCAGCTCCTTGGCTCCTCTGGACTAGTCATTCAAAAAGTAGGTCTATTCCATGAGAAGAACTTGAGGTCCGAACCATGCGCAGTGTGGAAGACTTCAGTCCCAGCCTGGTGGCTGATCTCAACTGTGCAGATAAAGAAATGAACATGGGGTTTCTCTCCATAGTTATTCCTATGTCTATACCTTCAATTTATTGTCCCTACCTAAATGATGACCTTCATGGTTCAGCTAGAAAGAGATGATGGAGGGAGTGGCCTGTATTTCCATATTTCTGACTTAGGAAAATTTCATGGTGGGTCTAGGGCAACCACTTTCTTCACCTATTCTTTACTGGCCTCCAACTTCTTTTTCTCAATTTTCTTCCCTCTCTTATGTCAGTTCACTTATGCTTTATCTTTAACACTCCCCTCACCCCCACCTATCACCCACACATTTCCATGAAACAAAGAGGTCGCTCTGGGATTTGAGGTCTTACTAGGTCCCTTTGCCCCTAACACATTTGCAGGCACAGCTGCCAGTCACCCAAAAATGCAGGGCGCCTCTATTCTTCACCTAATAGCACTTTAAAAACCATCCACAGTGTGGGAGTGGAGCGGAGCATGTCAGGGGACAATTGTCCCTTTGGGTAAAGCACCAAACTCACCACGGTGAGTTCTGAGTCACAATTTGAAAGCGAGAAACCTGGAGCCTTGTCACTGGAATCTATATCACCAAGAGGATAAGGCAGGTGCCCTATGGTTAGTTGAAAGGGTATATTTGGGTAATTTTTCTCAATATTCAGTTACGTGTACCAGCATGCTTACTTTACCACAACCTTATATGCCTGTATTATATTTGCGAATATCATTCTTCACCATTATTTTTAATAAGGGATGCTATTTTAAAAAATCATAATTATATATTTACCAAATTAAAGTAACCAATCATACTTTTCCTCACATAACAAACTAAAGCCTGCACAAAGAACATTTCCTTGGTAGTTCAGTGTCCTGTCCTCAAAGGGCTCTTACATGTGACTTTAAACCACTCTTACAGGCAATCTGACCTCTGTAGGCAGGAAACTTTCAAAAACAAGAATTTAAGCAGCATTTGGGCCCCTGAAGGAACATTCCCTGGTGCCTTTTACTCGGAGTTAATGGTTTTTGCAGGCCATGGAGACACCATGAAATAAGAAAGATTCACCAATCCTGAGGATGGCTGATAGCGAGTAAAAGCAGAAGACAAACTGAGGAGCCTTGTCTCTTCTTCCCCTTACTCCTTCCTGTTGAGCCACAGCACCCCTGGAACATACCAGACAAGTTCCCACCTTGGAGTATCTGCCTTGGATATTCTCACGTAGTACTCTTTCTGCAGATTCATATCAAACTCCTTCACCTCAAATTTGTTCAGACATCACCTACTCAAAGAGCTCCTTTGGAAGCTCCCAATTCCTTCTACTCCTATTTCTCTCCCCACAGCATTTAAAACACAATTTACATGGTTATTGTGTTTCTTTATTGTGGCCAAGAACAGTGTATCTCTCCTAGAGCATATGAGTCTCCAAGGTCAAAAACCCCAAAGTCAAAGACCTGACATGTTGTAGGCACTCAAGCATCCATTGAATGAATGGACTGGAAGTGTCTCTTTCATCTAGATTTGGAGAATCCTCAAAATTTTCCATTGCCACCAGCAATTCCTTGCAACTGTGGGGTTGGACAGGGTGAGTACATATTCAGGTGGGGAGGTTCTGGGACACCGCATCACCTGACACTCCCTTCCATGCCCTTTCAGATGACCTGACACTCCTTTAGCTTGAGAAATAACTAACCTGCCCCATCTTGGGATGTTCAACCTCCCGCACTGGGAGGCTGCAATCTCCCACATGACTAAGCCTGAGTTCTTGAAATTCATGTCTCCCGTGGAGCAATCTGATTGTGCTTTAAATCTGAGAAAATATATAATGGTTCAAGCTTTTATGTCTTTTTCTTTTGTGATGAGAAGATATCAGCTTTGTATGAAATATGATTTGGCTTTATTTTGTGATGGTTTATTTTGAAATCTTCAGGGAGAAGCAAGCTAGGCAGAAGACAGTAAATGAAGAAAAATGAGATAATGAAAGAATTCCTCTATGTTGGTTTTCAGGAAGAGTGAATTAACTCTAGTTATTTTCTCCAAGCAACCATCATCTCAATTCCCAGTGCTATTTAATTAAAATGAGCTTCAGGTTAAATAAGGAAAGATTCTTGAATCACAATTTAGAATTCAGTCCACCTTCCTTAAGTCTCCCAACGTTGTATTCTAGTCAGCGTGAGGTCACAATATAAGATTATAGGTAAGTGTGTACTATTTTCATAACAAGAGCTTTATTTTCAAATAAAGGCATCTAGAGGGACAACATTAGTAAAACAGATTTCTAGTAAGGGAAAATGCTAAATAGGAAAGGAGGAGAAGCATCCAAAGTCATGCTGACGACTATGGATGCTGAACAAATAAATTCATAGCTTAGATAAGTACTGTCCTAGCTCATCAGGTGAACGCTGCCTTCTCCCTACAGCGACACCTCTAAGGAAACAGAGAGGTGTCTTACCAGCAGTAGCCTTGCCAGTTGCCTCCTGCAACCTCACCTGCCTCTCCTGTATCATGGTCTCCAAGTACTAGCACCTGCACATTTCCACAAAGCCCACTATCTACCAGCACCAGATCGTTCCCCAGTATCCAACTTCTCAGTAACCACCTAGAAATGAGGTCATTTCTAGCCTTCTCTTTTGAAGCCTTCTTTGGCCAACAGTGTATTTCCCAAAACTAGAAGAGTCTCAGAAGTTGGCAGGGCCAAAACAGCACAAAGACAAACAGACTTTGCCTTTCCTGGCACTCCACCACACCAGCTCTCATCAAGACCTGTCAGGGTAAGAAGTGGCAACTTCACTAACTTCAACTTTACTAGCTTCAACCCCTGATTTCCCTGGGATGACACTTAACAGAGAAAAGCCTCTTCCTGAAACTTCATAGTGTAATGTTCTAAAAGTAGGCTGAGAAGTAACATCCTCAGTCATACCAACTTCTCCAGAGCCTCAGAAGGCACTGAAGTCAAGTGCAATTTTCCTACAGCGATCCCTCTGATTTTCTGTGCTCTGGGCCTTGATTTCCATCTTAAATGAGTACATTTATATATCTGTTTCCTGCATTTAATGAGCCTATTTTATACAATGAGCCTATTTTTAATTGTCTTATTGTGGCCTTTTTGGAAAGGTGTGTCTGATGCTAAAGTTTCATGGGCAGGGAGTGTTTTTAAGAAAGTGATCCCAGGGAAGAGGAATAATGGACTAGGGCATAACTGAGAAGGAAGGGCTGTCCACTCAAGGAGGCATTATTTTTGTACATCGCCAAGAACTAGTGGTGGTCAAGCCCATGTGACCATTGAGGATCTTTAGGGATGGTCTGAGAGCACTTTGTCCTGGAGAGGAAGGCTGAAATATTTATCCACAGCTTCCTGTCACCAAGCTCCATGTGTATTAATTCCTCACACTTCCAGATTGAAAGCTGTGTGGCACTGGTGCCACAGCATCACTGGGACGGAGGGCAGGAGGGAGGGAGGAGAGGTTTTTGCACAGAGCCCACCCAAACCTACATAGAAAGGGCCTCGTGACAGAGTGTGGAGAAGATATGGAAAGAAAGAGTACACGGGACTGAGGTGATAGTACACAGGTGAAATGATGGTGGGAACTCCCTGGGGACATCAACTGATATCAAATATAATTAAATAAATCTGAAAATATATATATGGGAAGAGAATTTATAAGGATGCCCAAAAGGCATGTAGTACCGTTCACTAGAAATACCAACAAAGGTCAGGCAGTGATATTAGAAATTAGCAGGAAAAAAAACCTAATATCCAACTATTCACTATACATTAGATAAAACAGCTGAAGATAAAGGAAAAATTCCAGGAGCCAGAAAGGAAAAAGTGTTGTAGGGGCAAGGAGTGGTGGTGGGGAGAGGAGGCATAATTGAGGTGCAGCACTTCAAAACTGGGAGAATAGTAAAGAACAACCCGCTATGCACAGAGGGATATGGGTCCAAAAAAGACATGAGAGGCAGAAGCCCAACCTCAGAGTGGAGGTCCTGACCAATCACGTCCATTTTGGGGCCACAGAGCACCAAGGAGACAGATATGGGTGGCCTATGTCTGAGAATCCAACCAGATTAGCAGCAAGGCTTCAGGGTCCTTAATGATGGGGTTTGGGTCAAGAGAGGCTTATACCCCAGTCTAGAAAAGAGCGAAAATGAAGCAAACAACTTGGAACTCAAGCTCAGTGGTGGCATGGCCCAGCCCAAAGAGAGGTCTCTATGTGACTTCTAGCAGAGGAAACAGATGGGTCGGGAAAATAGCAGAAACAGGTGTCTCTTGTTGAGCCCTCCCTCAGCTCTTACCAATGTAAGAGACTTGTCACAAGGGAGCATTTTCCTCATAAGAGATTTCCCAGTAGTTCTCAAAGCAGCTTCGGGTGTCTCATAACAAATGATACCATCTGTTCTTCTATTTCCACTCGACAGTTGTCCATCCACTGAATGGCCGCTACACACCAAACACTGAGGAGAACATTAATGGCGAGAGGGACCCTGTAAGAGATGCTTTTGGTGGTTGGCTGGTTACAGGCTCAACTTCAGGGGAGGTGACACAAATGTAGTGCCAGCAGGGACACCTAAATATTTAGGTGAGCTAACTAAGGAAAGAAGAACCACCAAACATCTGGAGTCGAGGTGTGATTTGGAGTTTCCAAAGACCACCATTTGTTAAAGATTGCGTATTCAAGCATTTTCTGGATTTGTGAGCTCAGTTTTATCTTATCTTGAGCTAATATAAAGGGCTCGGGAATTCCAGACCACATGCCCCTATGTTGTCCCAGGAAGGATTCCCGTGAAAGGCAGAATCTTCAAGGCCTGCTGTCACATTAGACAGAACTAGCAGATAGATGCCCAAAGGGCCACGTTGCTCTGGACCTGCTGAAGCTGATTGCCTGCCATGGCGTTCTCACGGCTCAGTCTCCAGGCCCTGTTTCCTATCAGTTCTGAGGCTGGTCATGGAATGAAGACTTTTTAGGCCCAAGAGAATCGTTTCAGCCTTTCTTTCCTCTGCCACGTCTGGGTACACTGAGTGACAGATAAACAAGACCTAGGGATATTCATGCCACCATACCCTTGGCCTCCAGACAAAAACAGAAACACCTGTTGCTTATCTCCACCTCCACAACAAGCAGACCAACAAGCTGGATCTATGCTAAGGATTAGGGACTTCCAGCAAACAGGGCAGTTTCTGGTTCCAAAAGACTTAGATATTCTTCCTGCTCTCTCTCAGCCCACACTATACTCACCACAAACCCTACACCTGGGCACCAAGGACATTCAGTGGGAGAAGGCCCAGGTGACATCATTGTCAGACAGCCAGTGCCAAGAATATGTCAAGTGGGTGGTTTCATCACAAAAACTGAGCCAACCGGAAAATGAGGGGAGCAGGTGACTCATGTTTGACAAGCAAGAATGAAGACACAGCGGTCCAAGAGATCCCATTTCCTTGAGACAGGCCTCCTTCTCTGTATAAAAAGCCAGCTGGCTTGGCAACACCACACCAGACACGAGCGACCACACAGCCTGTTCTTCTCTGCACCAGGTGAGTCTCTTCGCTTGCAATTTTTCCATTCACTCAAGTGATTTTGATTGGAAATGTCTTGATATTCTTCTTTGCCCCCATTATTGAAGTTCTGTTTCAGAGTTATAGCCTCTTGAAATATCTTTGTTTTGAGCATACTGTTGGTTTGGATTTAGTGCCACTCCATCATTCTTAATGTGTCAGCACAAGGGGACGGCAGGGGCCAGGACCCCAGATAGCAGGACAAGGACCAGAACTGAGGACCACAGCACTGTTAGTGACATTATAATTCTCTTTGCTCAAACCTTCAATACAGATTGTCATCCTTTCAACAAATCAGTTTGTGAGAATTTTCTTTATTTCACAACTTGGTTGCTAAGAACAAATTTGGCAATAGGGAATTTGCCCATGAAACTACAGTTTATTCAGGAGAATAAGACATGTGTATGGAAACTAACATGCCATGAAGAACATCGTCAGTATAAGGTCATAAGTGCTGTGGCAGTCTGGGGAGACAGGAGATTTCTGGAAGGCTTGTTCTAGAAAAGTCTCCAAAAAGTGTCAGATAAGTGATCTGTGATCCACGGTGGTTGGTGAACGCTTAAAGTAGCCAAAATGAGGAAAACACTTGAGGCAGAGAAACGTATGAGGAGGCCAAAGGTGGGACTGTATGGGCCCTAAAGAAGTCAGTCTCTAGCTTTGTACATAGCCCATTTTATTTATCAGAAATGTATAAGTGGTGTTTTTATTTGGGCTTTTTATTTTTTTTTTTCAAATAATACACACTTACCTATAATCCTATATTGTGATCTCACACGCTAAACAGGAGCCTGCCATCGTGCTGTGTTGAGAACTGGGCTTTTAAAGATGTATCAGAAAGAAAGAGATAACTGGGGAAAGCCCTGCACAAGTGAAGCAGAACAACTGCTTTTACAGTCCTCTGCTTCAAAGGCTCAGAAATCATCTGGGTGTTCTTAGTGGTAGAGTGGGAAAAAGACCATTTGCTTCTTAAGAGAAGCAGCACTGAATGTGTCTTCTTCCATAGTTAATCCATGTCTAAATTATCTGTTCTGTTTGTAGGTCCAGCCTCCTCTGAAGCATGAGTTCTCAGCAGCAGAAGCAGCCCTGCACTCCACCCCCACAAATTCAGCAGCAGCAGGTGAAACAGCCCTGCCAGCCTCCACCCCAGGAGCCATGTGCCCCCAAAACTAAGGAACCATGCCACCCCAAGGCACCAGAGCCCTGCCACCCCAAGGCTCCAGAGCCCTGTCACCCCAAGGCGCCAGAGCCCTGCCACCCCAAGGCACCAGAGCCCTGCCACCCCAAGGCACCAGAGCCCTGCCACCCCAAGGCACCAGAGCCCTGCCACCCAGTGGTTCCTGAGCCCTGCCCCTCGACCGTTACTCCAGCGCCAACTCAGCAGAAGACCAAGCAGAAGTAAGGTGCTCCACAGCCATGCCCTGGAGGAGTGACCACTGGATATTGAATCACCTTTCCATTCTGCTAATGAGTCCCACTTACAATTAGCATGCTGTCAGTCTGAGCCACAGTCCTCTCCCATATGCAACCTAAAAAAATTAGTATTATGAAGCTTTCTTTCCCAAGTACTCTGGGCATCTGAGTCTCATTGTGGGTCTTAGAAGCTTAGAACCTTACCTTTAGCTGCACAAAATTCATCTGAAGAGATACTTCAGATAAAAACAAGTGAATTGATTTTGTTCTTCCCCCATTAAATGTATTTTTAATTCTATTCCTGATGTGTGTTGTGATCTGATTCAACTCCTTCCTTCCTCTCATGAAAGAGAACTTGTACACAGACAGGTTGGTGAAGAAGAACTTCATTCACAGACATCTGGTCTGAGTACTAGGAGGTTGCCCCCACTGGGCAATCTTGGGCTGATGATGGGAGGTTACATAATACCAACATGAGACTTGCTTTGGGCATCCAGAGGGGGAACAGGGCTTTCCTTTTCAACTCAGTGAGTTATATTGTAACAGGGTGGTCCCAGGAAAAGGGGAAGTTCCCAAAATCCTGGTTCTACCCTAAGTGGGTGGAGCTGAGGATAAAAAAATTTCTGCAGAGGAGAGAGAAGGGAGAAGAAAGGAAGATGGAGAACAGCAAGGAGACCTGGATGAGGCACGTGGAGCAGAGGGACATGTGAAGAAAATGTGCTTGCTTTTTGGTCTTGGACTGGTTGGAACAGATGTAGGTGAGAGACCCGTGGGGAGGTTAACAATGGCAGCTTTCATCTTAATTTTAATTTTGCTCTTTTCCTCCCAGATTTGTCTGACTCTTTCTGACCCTTTTCTATGGGTCTCTACT
>JAGFMF010011652.1:0-14882 GCA_019455555.1 Galemys pyrenaicus | reverse complement strand
GGGACTGAGGTGATGGTGCACGGGTGAAATGGTGGTGGGTACCCCCTGGGGACTACAAATGATGTCAAATATAACTAATAAAAAAAATAATAATAATAAAAAAAATGTGCTGGAAAAATACTAATAATCAACCAAAAAAAAAAAAAAACAATCTTATAATCAAACAGTGTTCTAAAAAAGGCAGAAAGCTAAACTTTTATCAGCTAAAATGGACTTCCAACTAACAAAGGTAAAAAAAGGTGGGCTGGACATCGTGTAATAATGAATGGACCAATAAGGAGTAAGAAATAGCACTCATATATAGAGCTATGCACCAAACAAAGAAACTCAAAATATGTAAAGAAATTATCAACAAACTTAAAAACCAACATTGACAACAACATGAAAATACCCGGGGACTTCAATAGCTACTAACTAGCATGTCAACAGTAAACAACAGCCTTCAATGAGGAATTAGACCAGATAGGTTAAAGATTTTATAGATTTATAGGGCACTGTAACTGCCAAAAAGTGCACATGGAACATTCTCAAGGAAAGACCACATGTTGAGAGTCAAAATGAATGTCAATAAATTCATAAAGACTGAAATCATATCAAATATCTTCTCTGGTCACAAAGCTATCAACCTAGAAATCAGCCACCAAAAGACAGTAGGAAAACCTCAAATATGTGGTGAGTAAACAACATGCTAATGAGTATCTATTGGGTTAATGAGGAAATCCAGGGAGAAATTTTAAAGCACTTGGAGACAAACGGAAATGAAGACAGAAGCTACAGAAACTATGGACTGCAACAACAAATGCCCTATTGCCTAATTTTTTCAAGTTTTCAAATAAAGAAAATTCTCACAAATTGGTTTGTTGAAAGAATAACAATCTCTGTACTGAAAGTTTGAACAAAGAGAATTATAATGTCACTAACAGTGCTGTGATCCTCAGTTCTACATTGAGAACCATAAAAAATGTCTAATAAACTATTTAAGCTTACAACTTAAGGAACTAGAAAAAGAAATGAATCTAAAAGCCATTAGAAAAATTAGAGTAGAAACAAATGAACTATAATTCAAAAACGGCACACACAAAAATAACCAACAACAATAAAACCAAAAGCTGGTTCTTGAAAAGATAAATGAAGTAGACAAGCATTAACAACAACTTTCACTAAATAAAAAAAGGGAGAAAATGCTATTAGAATCATAAACAAAAGACAAGAGATCAGAAAGAAAACAGACATCTCAGAAATACAAATGATGGTAAGTGATTATTATGAACATCTTTATGTTAATGAACTGGATAACCTAGAAGAAATGGACAAATTTTTGGAAGCATATATGCTTCTAATATTAAATCAGGAAGAATAGAAAACCTGAAAAGATCAATTAAAAGCAAGGAAATTGAAATAATAATCGTCTCCCCCAAATCAAAAGTCCAGTAACAGCTGATTTCTTTAGTGAGTTCTGCCAAACCTTTAAAGATGAACAAATACCAATCCTACTTAAGTGCTCAAAAAAAAATTGAAGACTAGGGAATGCTCCCAAACACATTTTATGAGACATACATTACTCTGATACCAAAAACAGACAAATGTATCGCCAAAAAAGAAAACTACATATCAATATCCCTGACTAACAAAATGTAAAATCCTTAACAGAATATTAATAAACAAAATCCAATGATAAAATAAAAACATCTTACACCATGAACATTGGGATTTATTCAAAGGACACAGGGTAGATCAATACTCAATGGTCAGTGTAATTCACCACATTAACAAAAGGAAAGATAGAAATCAGATGATCACCAATAGATGCAGAGAAAACATTTGACAAGATTCAAAGTTCCTTAACATAAAACTGTTACAGGGTAACTTTAATATAAAATGGGTTTGTTTGACTGGGTTTTTACCCGCACTCGAACGGTACTTATAATGCTTTAATTCTACAATTAAAGGTTAATAAAGGGTTTTACTTATAAGGGAAGGGAAAATAGCGTAGTGAACAACACAAGGGGAAGAGAGGGATAGATCTGTAAATATCCTACCAGTTCCTTGGAGCTGGAACCCAACGGTGCACTGAGAGCTGGCTCCCCAGGAAAAAGCGACCCCCCAAGGCCCACGTGTCTGCTTTTATATTCAGCCTGGCTGCTCAACTCCACCCTCAGGTCCCAGTGATCTGCTCTTCGATAATGACCTTATGGGATTTGTAGTCCTTGGATCTTGTAGGTCTGGAATGGGGGTCGAAGTCCATAACCTATTTGTGTAAATTATTCAGGAGGGTCTTTCCCCCTAACAAAACATCCTAATAAAATGGGGATAGAAGAAACGTAACACAATAAAAGCCATATATCACTAACACATAACCAACATCATTCTCAATGGTGAGAAATTCAAAGTTTCCCTCCTAAGATCAGGTACAAGTTAGGTAGGCAACTTTCACCACTACTAGCCAACCCAGTATTAGAAGTCCTGGCTAAAGAAATTATGCAAAGAAGAATGACTGGAATTGTAAAAGAAGACTAAAACTATCACTACTTATAGAATACATGATAATATATATAGGAAACCTTAAATCCTTCACTAAAAATCTGTTAGAGTCAATAAATCAGTCAGTGAACTGGCAGACTATAAAATCAGTATACAAAATAGTCTGATGTGTTTCTACATGCAAACAATGACTAGAAGAGAAAGAAACGAAGATAACAATATCATTCACAATCACATCAAAAAGAATTAAATTCCTACGAAAAGCCTAACAAAAGAGATGGAAGACCTATATTAAAAAGTCTATGGCATTATTTGGGAGGCCTCCCTGGTAGCGTAGTGGGTTAAGCAACGCACTATGAAGCAAACCTCAGCCACTGCCGTACAAGTTCAATCACTGCTGCCGGTCAGGGAGGAGGCCCACATGACACAGCAGACCTCTCCTGCCTCGCCCGCTGCTCCCCTTAGCAGTGTATTTCAGTAGATCTGCCTATTCTGTTAGATCTGTCTCTGGTGAATCCTTTCATCCCCCACATCTCTGGTCTGTACCCCAATTCTTGTATGCATAAATAAACCTTTTAAAAAAAAGTCGATGACATTATTAAAAGAAATAGAAGACACAAAAAGATGAAAAGATTTCTTGCTCATGGATTTAAAGAATTAATATTGTTAAAATGACCTTCTTACGGGAAGCAAAGAGCAGAGTCAGTACAATATTTATCAAAACTTTAATGGCATTTCTCAAAGAAATAAAGTTAAAAATTACTGAAATTCATATGGAACCCCAAAGAATTTCACATAACAAAAAAAAAATTCTGACCAAAAAAAAACAATAATGGTGGTATCACATTACCAGACTCCAAACTATATACAAAGTTATAGTAATCAAAACAGTATGATATTGGAATAAAAATCAGCACACAGATCAATGAAATAGACTCAAGAGCACAGACATAAGCCAGACTTACAGTGGCAGTTAATTTATAACAAAGGATACAAGAATATGTTGAAAAGAAATGGTTTGCAACAAATGGTTAAAAAAACTGGACAGTCACATGCAAAAGAATGAAACTAGACCACTATCCACACCATACACGAAATTTAACTCGCAATGTGGAACAGACTTGAAAACCATAAAATACATAGGAAATAGGAAAATACTTGGAAACCACAAAATGTGTAGGAGAAAACATAAATAAAATACTCCACAACATTAGATTCTGTGATATCATTGGGAAATTTCCAATGGCAAAGAAAACAAAAGGTTTGCACAATAAAAGAAATGATGAGTAAAGTGAAGACATGCCTCATTGAGTGGGGAAGTCTATTCATATTAGACATCTAACAAGGGGGATAATATCCAAGATCTACAAAGAAGCTGTATAACTCAACAAGAAAAAAAAATCCTGATGAAAAAATGAGAAAAGATAGTCACTTCTCCAAAGAGGATATGCAAATGGCAAATAAGCACAGGAAAAAATTCTCATCATCACTTATCACCGAAATGCAAATCAAAACCACAATGAAATACCACCTCATACCTGAGAGAATGACCAATATCAAAAGACCAGAAACAACAAATGTTGGCAAGGTCATGGAGAAAAAGGAAGTCTTGAATATATGGTGGGAATGTAGATTAATCCAGTCCCTATGGAGAACAGTATGGATGTTTCTTGAACTAGGAAAAATCGATTTGTCTTGTGATCCATCAGTGGTTAGGAATCTAACCAAAGTATACAAAACACCAATTCAAAAGGATGTATGTATTCCTAGATCACTGCAGTTCTTTCTACAATATCGTCTAACAACAGATGAGTGGATAAAGAGGATGTGACATATATACACAATGGAATAGTACTTAATTATAAAAAAATAAAAAGACAAAGTCTTGGTATTTGCAAAACATGGATGGAACTGGAGGAGATTATGCTAAGTGAAATAAGTCAGAAGGAGAAAGAGAAATACAGGGTGATTCCACATATGTGTGGAGTATAAATTTAAAAAAACAGACAAAGTTAAAGCCAAACAAGCCCAAGAAATCACTGCATCACTGAGTCTATCAGATGAGGAGTATAAGTCAAAGGGGGAAAGAGGCCAGTGAACTACAGTAGAAGATTAAATTGGTACCATGACAAGTCCAATTTGTTATGGTAACATACATCTGAAACAGTATGAACATACACCCCTAAGTCATATAGTGTTGTTAGCTAGCATTACCTCAATAAAAATAATACCATTAATTTTTCAAAACAACATAGTTTTTGTTTTGCAGTCACTTAACTGGTAGATTGAACATTTGAAAACAAACTACATAGTGGTAAATCAGCAAAACTCAATAATCTTCAAATGTAGGATCAGACTCTCCAGTGATTTCAGTAGTGAGCATATAGAATAGGACTGAATTTTGCTGGGTGTTGTCTTGGTGTCAGAAGAGCAACTGGCCTTCATGGGGAAGAGGCAGCTTGTTTCTACACATTATTTCCCTCTCTTCTACACTCTTCATGTTTTAAGAACTACTATAATTTTTGCAGACTACTAATTTCCAACAGCTCTACCTTAAATATTGCCAAAAAACAAAGTAAATCAAAAAAGAAAGAGAACAACAGACTGTGAGAGCATAAAAAGGTTTTAGAATCCTCTTGTTTCCTGTACCAGTTGTGTCTAATCCACTTTCCTACTGGAGCAAATATGGTGGAAGCAGTGATAGCTGTTGCCTCAAACTTGGGAGTTGCACAGGACAAAGTAAAAATAACTCAAAGTCCAAGTCATGAGACAGAGTGACCCCTAGAGGGGCCACATCTCTGGAGATAGGACCACTTCCCCCACAGCAAGTCTCACTTTTATTTATTGGGCTTCAGATTCAGGGAAGGTGGGCAAATCCATGGAGGAATGTGTGGAGGAAAGTGCTTAGTGGGGAGGTGTACTGGGGATGCGTGAATGTCTGGCACAAGCTAGGGGAGAGTGAACAGAGGCTGTTGCCTGCGGGGGGTGGGGGGTGTCCATTGTTGCTGCTGATGAAAACATCTTATCTCTATTCCCTGTTAAGACTTGACTTCCTGTCAAGGTGGTCTAGTTGGTGATGCTAATCTGGTTCTAATGTCTGACTTCTAGTTCAGCAGATATCTCAGACCAAGAATTTTGTACTGGTGAGAGGCTCCCTGTCTGACCCTACATCAGCTTAATAACTTTTGGGCACCAAACAACATCCCAAGGACAAGGGGGCTGGGAGACTCCACAGATAGTGGTGAAAACAATAATGGAGATGATGATGACCTTAGGCCCTATGGAGTGTAATTTTGTGTCAGCCACTGTGTCAGCTAAATTATATGTGTTTAGTCAATTTTGTTCCTAAGAAAAGTTTGTAATGTAAATATAATTATCCCCACTTTGTAGTAGAGGGATTGCAGCTCTGAGGAGTTTTATAATTTGTTCTTCAAATCAATGAAACAGTAACAAACGAAAATAACAGATTTTTACACTTTTTATTGCAGTAACGTTGCTGGGTAACATTATATAGGTTTAGGTATATAATGAAACCTGTATAACCTATAGCACTGTAATTCAATATTTGCACACACTACATTGTGATCACCGCCAAAAGACTAGTTTCTATGCTCATATCAATCAAAGAGTGGTTAAAGAGAAAAACATAGGAATCAGGATGTGGAAGAAAATAACAATTGCTCAGATCGTAGAAACTCCTGTCCAGGTGACAGATAGCTACAGAAGGCGTTGGAGAGAATCTTCAGCTCCCAGGTTGCTTGGTGCTCCTGCTTCTGCAGCTCTGGGAGGCTGGCACAGCGGAGGATCGCCCTTTTCCAGTTGCCATCTAAAGTACCAGCATCACAGCCTCTAGAGGGAAACCTTTCACTGCTGGATAATCACCGTCTATTACAGACTAAGGGGTGGGGAAATTTCCGTTTCCATGACAGGCTTTGAAGAGAAAATAAGCTGGGGCTGTGGAGCCAGGTGAGCCAATGGTCTTTATTCTTCCCCGATCCTGATGAATCCTGAAGCTGTTACTTGCTCTTAGGTGGGCACTTCTGCTGGCAGGGTGGAGGAGGTTGCACAGGAGGGCATTTCTGCTGGCACTGCTGCGGTGGGCAGGGCTCAGGGCACTTTGGGGGTGGGCAGGGCTCAGGGCACTTGGGGGGTGGGCAGGGCTCAGGGCACTTGGGTGGGCACACAGGAGGTGGCTGGCAGGGCTGCTTGCACTGCTGCTGTTGATAAGACATGGTTCTGCAGTCTCAGGATCTGGAAAAATTACACGACAATGTTCATAAAAACCAAACCAAACCAAGCCCTAGAAACGTGACCATAGACTTGAGGCTACCTAGGGGAAAGTGGAGATTAAAGCGGAGAGGGGCCCCTGGACTGTGGTGGGGACGATGGGTGCCTTGGCGGTGGGTGTAGTGTGCTGACACGTGTATGAAGAGCTGTGGGCCAATCCTGCGTCTCTGAATCACACGCAGTTTCAGAAATCAATTTTAACTCAATAAAAATATAAATAAATAAAATTTTAAAAAGAAGGACTCCTAGAGAGAGAAGCCAAAATGGATGTGATACCTTGAGATAGTATCTCTCCTATCTCCAAAATAAGACTTAATTTCTTAACCCCTAACTTATGATTTTCTGGCTTCTCCCTTCCACTTTATCGAACTGCTTCATCATCAGCCCTAAGTGAACATTCTCTTTGCTCATAAATTCTTTCCAGAGACAATACCTCTGTTTGACAGAACCAGGCAATGGTATTTGTATGAAAATAACACCTTCAGGCAAGGCAGTGAGAAGTTCTAAAATCCTGGACAACCTCACAAGCAATTCTTATTATTATCTCTCGTGAGGTGCCAATAGGCTGACTTAGGGACAGAGCACAGGGCCACTGGGTAGAAGACCAAGGCCCAACACCCTCTAAGATATTAGTCTTGGAAACCACAGGGGAACAGGCCAAAAAGATATGGAGAATGGAAAAATAGTTTGCCCTTTCTTCTTCGTATGTCCTTTCCTCTTCGTATCACTATTCTCTTTCCATAAGGGGTGCCCAAACTAGCTACCAAAACCAGATGAAAACACATGGACACTGTGCCCAGATTCTCAGTTACCATCATAAGGAGCATCAACCCAAGACCCCAACTCTGGGTCCACCAGACTTGCTGTCTACAGATTAAAGTCAACACTTGAGAGCAACAAAAATAGGTAAGTCAAGAGCTGGGACTCACCACTTCTCCAAAGTAGATCAGGACTCAAGGAGCAGAGGATGCTAGTCCTACAGCAGAGGGCTCATTTATAGGGCTTGCTGCCCCACCCAGGCGGAGTGGAGCAGCCTAAAACGGGCCTGGTTCAATCATTTCCCAACTCAAATGCAAATCCATCCATAGCTGGCCAGACAAGGAATCTGAAAGCAGGAAATACCCTGTTCCAATTTGCTCACGGACACTGCTCCTGACTCACAGAGGCCCTGCTCTAGCTCTCAGCTAAGGTGACTTGTGGCAGAGGGGGAGTTTAGGGGGTTCTCTGAATGGAGGTCAAAGGATTGGGGAGACAACTCTTTCTTATCTTTCACCTTCCCTGGAGCTTAAGGCTACCTGCCCTGTTCTGCTTTTATTGGCTGCCATTTTGTTGAACACATTGGTTTCAAAAGAGTCTGCCTACCTAGCGGCTGCTAGCTAGTAATACCTTTCTCTTTATCCCAGTTCTATCTTATAATGTACATCCTCTTTGTCCTGTGGCTGCTAGCTTCTCATTTTCGTCTAAAATAGGTTAAAGGAAGGCTTGGCGATCCTGACCGTAGTCTTTCCCATAATGGTAGTTATGGAAAATGGTGCCTTCCAGGGTCCTATTTTCTCTGCTTTCGTCCATCAAATAGAAGACATCAAACCAGTTCCCATGGCCTCTATATAAACTGGTGCCACCTTGGGACACATGGAATCTAGAAGGCTCCTAACACCAAAGTGTCACCCATTGGGATTCAGACGTCCTTGTAACTCAACCCCCTACACCTTCAACAGAAAGTAATAACTTGCTCCTAACTACTCAGCATGACATACTGCCTGCTCCTACATAAGTTCACACAATTCACTTATTTTTGATGAGGAAAAAAGGTCACTACTTCAGTGTTTTAAGAAAACTTAGGAGTGTTCAAGTCTTCTGGCTTCCCACCCCTTTGAAATCACAGAAAACTCAGTCCAGTAAGCAATACTTTTCAAACAACTAATTATATATATATATATATATATATGTTACATTGATTAATTAAACACAGTGTTTGACATAGAATGTGTTAGTAAATTCAAGACAATGCTGGAATCTAGTAATTCATCATTAAAGTTAATTGCTAGTCATGCACAGTTTCTTAATCATTAGTAGATATTTTATTATAGTTTTACTTATTTTCAGAATGTTCCCACATTGATCACAGTAGAATACATGTCAGATAAAATTGTTTCTACGTCTACTTTCTTCATACAGTTTGTCAGTGTACTAGGAGGCAGGTGGGATGGTTAATTTACATGTCAATTTGACAAAGTACCCAAAGTAAATCAGAGATATTGTTCCATTGTCCCTCTGAATGTTTCTGTGATGGTGACTTTGGAGGAGATTGATCCTTAAATCAGGAGACTAAGTAATTCAGATTGCCCTATCTAATGTGGATATTACCCATGATGTGTAATTATGACAAATATAATGGATTTTTAAGAGATTTATTTATTTCTGCATACAAGAGCTGGGGTACAGGCCAGAGACGCGGGAGGTGAGAAGATTCACCAGAGACAGAGTGGGGAGCAGAACAGGCAGATTGACTGAAAGACACTGCTGAGGGGAGCAGCGGGCGAGGCAGGAGAGGTCTGCTGTGCCATGTGGGTCCCCTCCCTGGCCGGGATTCCACAGCTGACTGCAATCGGCTAGACTAAAACTCGCATTGCTGTGCTCTGATGCTTCCCTGTTTGCGCTCAACCCACTGTGCCACCAGGGAGGCCCCAAATATAATGGATCTTAAGGGGAAAACTAAAGTTTAGAAAACCACACCCTGACATGTTCTGAAATCCTAACAAATATTTTATTTTGGACTTTCAGAGACCTAGCTCTCAAACATTCTTCTACAGTCCCTCCATCAGTCCTGAACTTTTTGCTTTACTGTGCCCTTGGGCAGTAAAGCTTTTCTTTGGGGGCCATGACAGGTGACGGAGCCCAATCTCGTTTTCAGCAATGGTACCATGTCGCTGTAGAGTGTGACACATTATCTAATGGACTCTAGATGTCCCGAACATGCACATTTGGAAGAGCAAAAATGTGATCCCCAAATCAAAATAAACAGAAACATATTGCAGCATAAAAACTTCACTAAATCAAAAAAAGTACATACAATATTTAAATATAAAATACCCTCATAAATATAAGGTGCCATAAGACATTTAGGCTCACCTTCACATTTAAATGATTAAAAATAAGTTCAGAGAAAGGAAAGAGGATCTGGACGCTGGAATCTAAGGGAAAATAAGAACTTAGGATGATCACATATATTTTTGTCCCGCTCTCTGTTTAGTAATGTTTAAGTCTTTAAAAGACTGTAACTTTTAAAACATATTTGCAACTTTATTCTCTCTTCGTTAGCTCCCCAGTCCCCTCGAGCTGTCACATTTTCCTCTCACTCCCTAGTATAGACCTCTTTCCCAAACAATTTGGCACGAATGAGTCCCTCAAGACATGTCCCCATGTACGTAATGATCCTCCTTTCTTATCTTTCTAAACTCTCCCTGCCGGCCATGGGGCTGACCGGATGTTGAGTGATTGAACATTCTAAGTGATACTGCGAGAGGCTCCTTGTCTTGGTCAAACGATCAAGAAGCTATCCAGGAAATGTGGATCTATCATTGGAAAAGAGGGAGAAGAGGAGAATGAGGAAGACGTGTGACTCTGAAACAGTCACCAGCTGCACTTTGGAAAGCAAAGTAATGCTGAAATCAACCTAATTCATGTACCTCGGTTAAGCAACTTGTTTCCCAGAGTTGCCATTGCTCCTGCCATTAAGGAAGGGCTTTGGCCAACACCACCACTGGCCGTGACCACAGAGTGACAGAGCCATCACATCAGCACCCCGAGGCCAAGTGTCTACAGTCATTGTCATCACCAAGTGGTTCATATAAACTCTTTCACAGGGCAACGAAGAGGGACATTTCTCAACAGGTCACTTCCTACGCAACATAGCCTTCCATCACATCTAAAACAGAAAGCCTTAGAAAGCCGTCCAGTTTCTGTCACTGAATGTGTGAATTCCCTTATCAAGTGGGATTGTAGTGTCACATCCTCCAGTTTGAGACTCTCGTGTGGACACCCCTCTCCATCATGAGCGTGTGGGTGCCAAAATCACAGCCAACCTGGTGCCCCCATGTTCAGGTAGAATTTTTTAGGTTGCAGTGCTGACCCTGATCACTCAGAGCTCCTCAAGACCAGCTTGATGAAGCGGTGCTGCAAAATGGAATATGCCAATCGTAATCGAACTGTCTCCAAGCATGAACACCAAAGACCTGAGACGTGGAACCCAAAGCACTTCACACACACATCACATGTCTCACCTATGTATCCAGCAATCCATCTGTCCTCTATCTAAAGAGCTTGGTTTTATGGTCTTTAGAGTCACATAGCCCCAAGTTCAGTACTACCACCTCCACTCTGAGTTTCTGCAGACTTTACCATGAACCATTGCCATAGGAAAACGACAGGAAGAACAAAAATGTGCTAAATATTGTCAAATTATTTTTTAAAGGAATTTTTAAAAAAGATTTATTTATTAACTTATGCATACAAGAGCAGGGGTACAGGCGAAAGTCAAGGGAGGTGAGAGGAGTCACCAGAGACAGAGTGGGGAGCAGAACAGGCAGATCCAGTGAAACACACTGCTGAGGGGAGCAGCGGGCAAGGCAGGAGAGGTCTGCTGCGCCATGTGGTTCCCCTCCCTGGCCGGGGATTGGACTTGCACTGCTGTGCAGCAGATGATTCACAGTGTGGCGCTCAACCACATGCGCCACCAAGGAGACCCTAAATTTTGTCAAATTCTTTATTCTGTACTTTATATCCCAGTTTATTGCTCCAGGCCTCTGGAGTCTGGTCTCTGTTTCTTACTTTGTATTAACTTTTTCCTTGTTTATTTTGAAAACCACAAAACCCTGGCCAGCCAATACCTTTCATCCCACTGCTACCTCACCTTGGTGATCAACACCCAAAACCAGGAATGCTGTCACTCTCAGGCCAAGAATGTGACTCAGGGCAGTTGCAACCCTCTCCTTGTGATCCGCAAGAAATCTTCCTTGCTTGTAGCTTTGACTAGGTTGCTCTTTAAAGTCCTTTCCTCATAACAGTAAGTCCAGATAAGGATGCTAACAACTTTGGCAGCCGCAAAGGACTGGGGCATTTCCCTCTCCTTGGGACCACTCATCCGGTGTTCATGATTCTGGGGTGGGGCTGCCATCTCCTCTTCTGACCTCTTGTGACCAAGTGGTCCCGAGAACTCTCTTATCTTGGAGCCTCTGGGGAGTAAGTGGTCTGTCCCCATGACTCAGCTTAAATCTAATTCTGGCCTTGAGCAGGATGGGTTCCAGATTTCTTGGGTGGCTCAGGCAGTGACCTGAACCTGCAGGAAGTCTGGACAATGGATCCGATCCACAGGCCCCCTGCCACATATGCTACCTGAAGAAACAGTTCAGTTAAAAGATTAGGTAAGTCTTTTGAGACTTACCTAAAAATCAGAAGAAGCATATGTTTTCTTTGCCTCTTTTTACATCTGGGAATGCCCAGACCACCTCTATGAAGGTAGACAGCATGGGTGGAAATCAACAACCTCTTTCAGGGTTTAAGTTATTCTTTCACCCAAAGACACAAATTGTGCAAAAATCACTTAGGCAGTTGGCCTCATGTTTGTGAGATTAACCCTTCACTATGGGAACCAGGTGGTGAAGTGCTCCTGCTCAGCCTCCAGGCTCCACTCCTGTCCATTGGAAGGGCCTCTTCTACTCTCAAATCCCAAAAGTCAACTGCTCTTTTTCTGTGATGCTGCGCGGCCAGAACAGCAATTAGAAGACAAGGACGTGTGATACTTTAAGGGGACCTTAAGCTACAACACTATTTTGTTATTGGGTTTATTTTGCCCACGACAGAAGTGGGACTTAATTCCATGTGTTCAAACATTTATGGCTCTGTACCAAAACGGTGGCCTACAAAAGCAGTGCAAACTTCAGACCTTTCCGGGGGAACCCTGGCCTTGTGGAAGGAGTATCTTCCCATTCTCAACAGCTCTGTGGAGGAGCCTGTTGGTCTTATTTCACTTTTCCTGACTGGGGGAAAAGCAAAACTCCTCCCTGCTCCCCCTACTTCTCCAGGCCTTTTGATTCTGGGTCTCTCTCCCCTCGTATCCCTACTGCACCTCCCCATGCCCCTTCCTTACTTAACCTTTTCTTACCGGATCCTCCACCTTCTCTTACTCCCCATCCACAACCCCTGGTCCTAAGCTCTTCCACTACTCCCAGTGGAACTGAATACCAACAAACATAGACCCCTTTGGGGAACCTATCCCCTAAAGCAGGTCTCTAATGGAGAAGCATGGCTCGTAAATGTCTGTGTCCTCCTTCTACTTCTGACCTGTACAGGTGAGTCCTGCTCCAAAGTTCTCCTAGAGGACCTGAGGAAAGTTGTGGCTATGATGAGAAACATTACTGCCAACCCACATGGGTGACTACACAAGTCCTCCTTAGTAACCTCGTCGTGGAGAAGAGCAAACTACAATGCAGAAAGTGTGACAAAGGAGGCAGACAAAAATAGACTCTGCAGGCAACCTGGCTGCTGCCTGGCTGCTGTTGCAACCCCAGTTAACAATCTTCAGTGGGATCCCAAGAGCCAGGTCACCTGGCCCTGCTTGAGCATTATCGCAACCTCTTTTAAAGGGGAGTGAGGCTGGCCAGCCAGAGGCTTGTCAACTGGACGATGGCAATGATGTTATCCAGGGCCCTCAGGAGACTCTCTCCACTTTCATGGAGAGGCAGAGAGAAACATGCTGATGGTACAGCATATGGGCTTCCCAGCAAGAGCTATAACCTTAAACGCCTACTCTACATCTCTGAGTGCCCCTAACACTAGTTTCAGAAATTGAATATAGGACCTAATATCCCATCTTCTGAGGGGGTGGAGGCAGCCTTCTGAATATTTGAAAACTGAGTTCTTGCAGAAGAGGAAAAGAAGAAGAATTTCAAATAGCAAACCACCTTACTAATGGTTGCCATTCAAAGTCAGTCCGGGAGAAAACCCGGAAGGGAAAATCTTTGAGGACAATGACCAGTGAGTACCCCTGGTCTCCAACCATCAAGACCCAGGCTCCTTAGGTTGGGTCATTCAAGTGAATAAAGTATGTCAGCCAAGCAAAGCAGAGACATTGGAAGGGTCAGTGCCCTTGCACCCCAGGTAGAGGTGGAAAAGCCTTGCCCTAGATCCCACTGGCCCACAGCATGAAGACTGAGGGGTGAGGGAGTCTTCAACCAGCTCCTAGCAATCAGATTCCTATTACCCTGGAGGAACCCCAACTGACCTTGAACTTAGGGCTTGAACTCATTTTGAACATACAGAAAGGACCATCTACTCAGTTTTCAACTGAGGAAAAGGACCCTTAGCCTCCCAAACTTGCTCAAGAGCCAGAGTGCAAGGGAAAACAACTTTTGACTTTAGAATTCCAGTTAGAAGGAAAATATTTAAGGCATCCCTTTCTCGACTTACCAGAATGTCCATTCCCCCTCCTAGGGAGAGGACTGTTATAAGATCTAGGAGCTACCCTTTATTTGGGAGGCAGTATCTTCACTCTAAAAGATACCAGTGCAATCCCTGGAGACAGTGGTGGCCTTGCTATCCACAAACAGAAGGGGTTCTTTTCAGAAGGGTCAACCCTGAGGTGGGAAGAGCCAGCTACACCTCACCCATCTACACCTCACCCATCTACATTAAACGTAAGTCTTTCAACCCGAAGCTTTACTTACGGCAGGAACCCTCTAAGACAAGAGGGATTTGAAAGAATTCAACTAATCATCGAGAGCTTATTTTTTTAAAGATTTATTTATCTATGCATACAAGAGTGGGGGTACAGGCCAGAGTCGCAAGAGGTAAGAGGACTCACCAGAGAAAGAGCGGGGAGCAGAACAAGCAGATCAACTGAAATACACTGCTGAGGGGAGCAGTGGGTGAGGCAGGAGCGGTCTGCTGCACCATCTCTGTCCCCTGCCTGGTCGGGGATCGAACTCGCGCTGCTGTGCCTCGCATGCTTCACAGTGCAGCGCTCAAACTGCTGCACCACCAGGTAGGCCCAGGAGCTTATTTTTAAAAGATTTATTTATTTACACATAAAAGAGCTGGAGTATAGGCCAGAGGTG
>JAGFMF010011651.1:1426470-1539273 GCA_019455555.1 Galemys pyrenaicus | reverse complement strand
ATCAAGGAAAGGAATAAGAACAATAATAATAATAACAATAACAGCAATAAAGACACAGAAACCAAAGATGAGGAGACAAGGACAGACTGGGGACACCTGTTGGGGAGGGGAGGGGGAGGGCTGAGGGAAGATGGGAGCACGAGGGACTGAGATGATGGTGCACTGGTGAGATGGTGATGAGGAATACATGGGGATTACAATTAATGGCAAGTATATGTAAATTTTAAAATATTTTAATAAAAGGAAAAAATTAAAAGAATGATTGATAAGGAAAAAATACCTAGTTGAAGAGAATGGCATGAATAAAGATAAGAGTAGAATTGGTAATTATGTAGGGAAAGTCAAAGGATAAAATGTTGAAACTTACTGAGTTAATTTTATAGTACTGATCCTAGAAACAAAATGAATTATAATAGTATTGCTAGATAAAACAGTCAAAACTTAGCATCAAAGCTAACACTTTGAAATGCTTATGACCTATAAAGTTCTTTTTACTACACAGAATTTAGCTCTCTACCTGATAGAATTAGAACAAAAAAGTTGATGATCACTAACGTGAATAAACACAAAGACGAAAAGTATTTTGTAAGTTCTAAGAATTATAAAACTTTTTTTTTTTTAAATCAAAAGTTATGAAGAAACCTCCAGAGAGAAAACAGGAAGGAAATGGCATTTCTAACAACAAAGGAATAGTAACTAACCTCTTAGATTGACCTTGGTCATTTGGCTATCTTGAGGTTCACGGGAAATTTGAAAGTATTATAAATATTATTTTCTCTTAGTGGAATTTTGTTTACCTTTTTTTTTAAGATTTATTTATTTATGCATAGAAGAGCTGGGGTATAGGCCAGAGTCGCAGGAGGTGAGAGTATTCACCAGACAGAGCCGGGGGCAGAACAGGCAGACTGACCAAAACACACCGCTGAGGGCAGCAGCTGGCGAGGCAGGAGAGGTCTGCTACACCATGAGAGGTCTGCTACGCCATGAGAGGTCTGCTACACCATGAGAGGTCTGCTGTGCCATGAGAGGTCTGCTACACCATGAGAGGTCTGCTACGCCATGTGGGTCCCCTCCCGGGCCTGCGGCAGGGATCGAACTTGGACTGCAGTGGCTGCGGTCTGCTTCATAGTGCATTACTTAACCCACTGTGCCACCAGGGAGGTCCCTTGTTTACCTTTCTAATACCAGTATTAGGCCTTTAATAAATAGCACTGGAGATTCTTCTGCTCTTGCTTAACTTGTAGTTACTCAAGCCTCAGTTATCCATGCACATTTTTAAAGGGGGCACCCAGGTACATAACACACTGCCAATCTTCAGCAGCAAATTTGTTCCTAGTTAGCATTACAGCACCAAGGGGCCTGGGCCTGGCATAGAGTTTGAGAGAAAGTCTAGAAAATGAGGGTTTTGGAGTTGCTGTATAAGTACCATCCTGGATCTCCCATTGTTTGACTTAATAACTACTTCAATGGACTATAAAGCAGAAAAAGGAACAAATGTCAAAAAAGTAAAATAAAATCAAGAACCTCATTAGCTTAGCTGGCTAGAACCCAGTGGTAATGATCCCTAGACTGTAGGTGACAGATGTAATTGTTTCCTGAGCTAGAAAAGTTGGAAATACCCTCCCAGTAACTTCGCTAACACTCTCACAAATCCTTCCTATTGGTCATGGGTGGAAAAGCATGAATGAATCAATAAAATAAATCCCCACTGGAAGTAAAAGAGTAGAAATCTTCATTTTCCAGCTCATTATCAGACATTTTGCTAAAACATTCCTTCAAATGAAAGAAACAGTATAAAATATCACACTTGCCGAACTCGTTTCCACATCCATGGCATGCAGAACGCACATAACCAGAAGACATTCATGCTGTGGATTACAGGTCAATTCTCATACAAACTGAGTTATATGTTCCCCAAGAAAAATTGTGATTTTTCACAAGCTTGCTGATGCTACCTCTACTTTGTATATTACATGAAATGGTGATGGTGAAGTACAAATGCAAAGGGGAAAAATGGATTTGGACAAGAAACTGGAAAAAAAATCAAATTAGATGTGAGTGAAACAACCATAAAAGATTGATTGAGAGTGGGGTCATAAACCTCCCAAAGGGTCTGCACACTCAAATTTTATAACCAGTGTTTTTAAATTGGTGTTGTACTTTTTGAAACCAAAACTGAAAATCAGAGATTATGTTTTGTTGTGGTTTCAGAAAAACTTAACCCAAACAGTGTACTGGATCCAGCGTGTTGGTTTACAAGAGCTAATTATCACGTTTTCAGGAAGTTTGTGACCCTGTTGTAAAACAGTGCCATTAATAATAATTAAGTGATACAAACAGAATCAAATAAGCTTCATGTCTTATTTTCTTTTCCTCTTCATTTTTCAAATAAATATATTTTTAAATTTTTAATGAAGTAGCATTATTTCACATCCCTTTGAATATTTTGACAGTATAGGATGTCTCGCCACAGGTGCGGTCATCATAGCTCCCCTACCACCAAAGCATCCACAGTATCCCACCATAGCACACTGTGCTTCCACAACCCCTGTTTAGTACTGCTTCTCACCCATACTCTCCTGGATGCCTCCAATCAATGGTCAGCTTTCAAGCGTTGGTTTTAAAGTTTGTCTTTGTATGACCTTTTGTTTGGTTTCTCTATATCCCACTTCCAAGTGACACCATCCGGTATTTATTTTTCTCCTTGCTTATTTCACTTAGCATTATCCCTTTAGCTCCATCATGTCACTGCAAATGGCATGAGTTTATCCTTTCTGACCGCTAAGTAGTATTTCACTGTGTATATATTCCACATCTTCTTGATCCACTAATCTACTTTTTGGGGTGAAGTTTGTTTCTATATCTTGGCCATTCTAAGTAGTGCTGCAATAAACATAAGAATGCAAATTTCCTTTGAATTAGTGTTTTTGTGTTCTGTGTTTACATATCTAGGAGTGGAATTACTGGGTCTTAAAAGAGGTTTCTTTTGAGGAACCTCCATATTGCTTTCCATAGGAATTAGACCAATCTGTGTTCTCATCAAAAGTGTCAGAAGGCTCCTTTTTCTCCACACCCTTGCCGGCAATGATCATTTCTGGTCTTTTTGATATGGACCATTCTCAGGGGTGTCAGGAGATCTCTGTGGTTTTGATTTGCATTTCTCTGATGAAAAGTGATGATGAACATTTTTTCATGTGCCTATTGGTCATCTGCATGTCTCCTTTGGAAAAGTGCCTATTTACTCTTCTGCCCCCCTTTTTAAAAACTATATTCTTGTTTTCATTTCTAGTTGTATGAGTTCTTTGTAGATCTGTGGTATGTCCCTTGTCTATGTATGGTGTGCAAATATTTTCTTTCAGTGGGGTGTCTCTTTCTTTTGGTTATTACTGTGCAGAAGCATTTTAGTTTGATGTAGTCCCAACTGTTTATATTCTTTGTTTACCTTGCTGCTGGGAACAAATCCACATACATATTTTCAAAGTTTATGTCATGGAGTGTTTTGCCTATGTTTTCCTTCTATGCATTTTATGGTTTCAGTCATCGTATCCAAGTCTTTTATCCATATTTAGTTGATTTTTGTCTATGATGTGGGATAGAGATCTAGTTTCATTTTGCATTTGACAGTACAGTTTTCCTAAATCACTTATTGGAGAGACTTTATGTGCTCTAATGTATATTCTCTGTTCATTTTTCATAGATTCTTCATATATGTGTTTTTGTTCTGCAATCTCAATTCTATTCCATTGGTCTGTGTGTCTGTTTCTGTTCCAGAATCATACTGTTTTAATTTTTATGACTATATAGTATAGTTTGAAGACTGGAAGTTCAATCACCATATTTCTCCTATTTTAGTCAAGAGAGTTTTGGCTGCTAGGGTTTGCCTTTTCTTCCACATGAACGTCAGTAATATTTGTTCAATTTTTTTTGAAGAATGACATTGAGAATTTTACTAGCATTGAGATTCACTGACTCTGTAAATTGTTTTGCGTAGGATAGCTATTGTGACAATGTTGCTTTTTCCAACCCATGAGCAGGAAATATATTTTTATCTTTTTTTGTGTCTTATCCTTTTCTTTTAACAATGTTTTATACTTTAACTGGTATAGTCCTTCACCTCCTAGTTATTTTTTTGGGGGGTGAGATTACAAATGGGATGACTTGGGGCCTCCCTGGTGGCGCAGTGGGTTAAGCAACGCACTATGAAGCAAACAGCAGCCACTGTAGCACGAGTTGGATCCCTGCTGCTGGCCAGGGAGGGGACCCACATGGCGCAGCAGACCTCTCCTGCTGTGCCCGCTGCTCCCCTCAGCAGTGTACTTCGGTTGGTCTGCCTGTTCTGCTCCCCGCTCTCTGTGGTGAGTCCTCTCACCACCACCCCCATGCCTCTGGCTTGTACCCCAGTGCTTGTATGCATAAATAAATAAATCTTTAAAAAAATTTTTTTAAAAAGTTTATTTCCAAAAAAAAAAAACAAATAGGATGACTTTCTTAATTTATTAATTTCTTCTTCTAGCTTGTTGTTTGCATGTAGGAAGGGAAGTGGTTTTTTTGGTGATTTTGTAATCTGCCACTTTGCCAAGTGTCACCACTGTGGGGCAGACCTATTGTGGCCTGGACTATATCCTGCACCAGTCCCCATGGCACTGATGACTGGGCTCACCATAACAGCTGTTTCTTGGTTGGTGGTTGTGGGCCAGCAGTAAAGTGTGGTCCCTGTACAGCCCAGAGTGGGGCATGCACCACGAAGTGCTTGTGAGTGGGAGCAGGTTTGAAGACACTTCCAAAAGGGCAGATAAATATTGCTGATACTGTGCAAGGCCCTAAGTAACCATGATTTTGTCATGCACTGGCCCCTGAAGTGTTAGTGTTTGGACCCAGAGTGGGGACACTTCCTGAAGTGTTGCTGAGGGTCACTGATGTTGGTTGAGGCCCTGAATTGCCTAGTCTTCAGTTATCAAATAGTGAAGACTCATCAGTTCCTAAATAATTGACATTTGGCTTACAACAGGTCTTATCAGAGGTCTCTACTTTCAGATAGTGGATGTCACCAGCATTCTAATCCTTCCTATGTTTTCAGAGGGAAAATGTGGACGAATCAGTAAAATATATCTCTTGATATAGACATAAATGTAGATGTAGGTACAGATATGTCCTTTTGCATGTATGGCCCTCATATCTCTATAACACACATGCTATTGCTATCTTCTACTTAACTTCTTCTATAGCTTTTAGGTGTGATTAAGAATAAGACTCCTTTCAGAGAGGATAAAAAAATAGGACAAATTCTATCCACAAATCAGACAAGGGTCTGATCACAAAGATATACAAAGAACTCACAAGACTCAAGAAAAACAAACAATCCAGTCAAAAAATGGGCAGAAGAGCTTGAAAGACACTTCTCCAAAGAGGACATGCACATGGCCAACAGGCACATGAGAAAATGCTCAACATCCCTCATAATCAGGGAAATGCAAATTAAAACCACAATGAGATATCACCTTACACCGGTAAGAATGGCACATATTAAAAATGACAATGACAAATGTTGGCGAGGATGTGGAGAAAAAGGAACTCTACTACACTGCTGGTGGGAATGCAAGATAGTCCAACCACTATGGAAGGCCATATGGAGGTTTCTCAATCTACTGAAAATAGAGCTACCATATGACCCAGCAATCCCACTCCTAGAGGTCTACCCAAAAGACACACAAACACCTATCCAAAAGAATACCTGTACCCGTATGTGTACTGCAGCACTATTTATAATTGGTAAGACCTGGAAACAACCGAAATGCCCAAAAGTAGAGGACTGGATCACGAAGATGTGTTACATATACACAGTGGAATACTATTCAGCAACCAAAAATGATAAACTAGGGACAGTTATAGAAACATGGATGGAGCTAGAAGGAATTATAATCAGTGAAACAAGTCAGAAGGCAAGAGAAAAATATCGGATGATTTCACTTTTAGGAGGAATGTAAAGGAAAATCAATACAAAAAT
The DNA here is from genome assembly GCA_019455555.1 of Galemys pyrenaicus. Taxonomy (NCBI): domain Eukaryota; kingdom Metazoa; phylum Chordata; class Mammalia; order Eulipotyphla; family Talpidae; genus Galemys; species Galemys pyrenaicus. The sequence continues at coordinate 1,533,269 of JAGFMF010011651.1, read as the reverse complement.
AATAATACTAAGCACTCTAGGAAATGAGCAATTACAACCAAAAACAAACTAACAAACAAAAAACACAACAAGAACAAAAGGTCAAAGATAAACCAAAGGGATCATTGAGGGAAGGGTGGGGAAGAGACTGGGATGAGGGCAGAAAGAGCACAAGGGACAGGTGAAATGGTGGTGGGAATGCCCTGGGGACTACAAATGATGTCAAATATAATTAAATAAATCTAATTAAATAAAAAGGACACATTTTTATGACTTTCTGGAAAGTAGTTTGGTAACATTTATTGTGAGAATTGAACCAGAATCTTCACTTCTATTACTTCATCTTAAGAAAATCATAAATATTCAATTATATGTTAAAGTGCTTATCATATTGTTTAAAATAACAATACGCATATACATAAATAATCTAAATGTGCAGCAGTAAGGAATTAAATACATCATATGTATATAATAAAATGATATAATAATTAAAACCATGTTTTCAAAGAATGTTTGAAGACTAGCAAGAAATCTACCATAATCAGTAATAACATCACTGAGTGGTGGGGCTTAAGTGAATTGAAAATTTTATACAAGTCAAATAATGTATATGCATTATTAGAATGTTACAAAACAGAGATAAATATGAACAAGAAAATAATGATCATTTATAATATCACAAAATGATATTAACTCTTTAAAATACTTTGATTTTTTTTTTCTTGCAGACTTTTGTCTTTTAGGCAACACTGGTTTATAATGCTGTATATAATTTGAAGGTAGAGGGTCATACTCTTTCAGTGTTACCACACTATACCCACCACCAAGGCACCCATAGTCATCCACTATAATCCCTTGTGTTCCTTCCCCACTTTGCTCCTCTCCCTTCTCCTCCTACTGTGGTAGCTTCAATTCTACAAACAGACTTCTAGAGTTTGTTATTGGTTTGTTTTTATCTGGCCTTTGTTTTGTTTCTTTATTTTCAACATATAATTGACCATGTAGTATTTGCCTTTCTTCTTCTGACTTATTTTGCTTTTCTCCTTATATTTTTACCTCATGCACACAACAGATACACAAAAAAAATTTTTAACCCCAAATGGTATTATATGCTACATATTATTTTGTAACTGTTTTCATCATAGTAAATCTTAAAATATTTCTGTTTAATTCTACCTTCTTAATTGCAATTTTCTATATTTCCCATTTAAAAAACAATAATGTGCATAAAGCAGATTTTCTAAAGATGGTCCCAAATGACCTATGCTTATGAATTTTAGATGGTTCAGGGCTTATTTAACCAAAGATATACGTAATTGTGACATTGTGTGTGATAATGCCTTAGACTTAAGAAGGCCTAGAAGCTTCCACGGTTGTGCTTTTGGACACTCTGAACCATCAGTTAGAAGTTCAGCTATCCTCATGGAGAAAATCGTAGAATTCATATGCAACGAGAGAAGCTTTAGACCACATGGAGAAAAGAGGCCCCACTTTGCTAAAATGCTACGTAAGCCTAATCTTCCAACTGTGCCCATCATGTGAGTGAAGGTAGCTTGAGATTCTCTAACCCACTTAAACCCTGAGATGACTACATTCTAACCAACAGTGTATAGATCACAAGAACCATTCATTGAAGGCTGTGACCCAGAAAATGCAGATAAATTATAAACTATTGCTTTTTAAGATACTGTATTCATAATTTAAGTAGCAATTAATAACTAAAACAGAACATGCATTCATATATTACGAAAAGTATTGTTTTAAAGGCATTATGACACAATTTTGCATATAATATTGCATATACAAACAGCTTAGTTCATGCTTGAATATCTAAACACCATTGTCCCATACATACATCATTATATATGTTGTATACCTAATTCCACAGTTCAGATTCAATCTATATAGGGAAAAATAAATTGCTGACATTGTAGATTATTTATTGAATGCCAATCTTAAAAAGCCACACAAATTGATGTAGATGTTCCTTTTCACATAAGGTAACTGAGACTCACAGAGAAAAAAATGACTAGCCCAAGTTTACCAAAGCGACATTAGTATTTAGTAGCTTAGTTAGTACTTGAAACCAGGTTTCTGGCTCTCAGGTTAATGCCCCTTCCACTATATAGTATCTCTTTAAAAAATACACCACCTTGTTTTGGACAACAGTAGAATGGAAAATACTTACATATCAGAAGATAAATGTAGTCTGTACTTGACTAAAACTGAAAGAATGTCAGGTCTTCAGGGATTTCTAATTTGGTAGAGTTGGACAGACTAGAGAAGTTTAGATAGGTTGAAAGACTGTATGGATAAGCACTGAAAACATTACTGCTTGGAGTGAATGTCACATGACAGAGGATATACTTACTTATCCATGTAGCAATATTCATCTAAATATATAAGCAACTAGAGACATTCGCACAAACATGTATGGAGCTTGAAAGGATTATGCTCAGTGAAGTAAGTCAGAAGGAAAAAGAAAAATATCAGATGGTCTCACTTATAGGATGAATACAGAATAAGAAAAGAAAAATAATTACATCAACAACAATGACAAAAACACAACTAAAGAAAACAAAAATAAACAGACAACTACAAATCAGGGCTATTAGGGAGGGATGAGGAAGGGATAGGGATCAGGGCAGGGACGGGAGGAGCACAAGGGACTGTGGTGATGGTGCACAGGTGAATTGGTGGTGGAAATTCTAATGGGACTACACCAAGAAAAGAAAGCAAACAGCGTAAGAAAAATAAATAAATAAATAAATGAGGTAACCAGTCCCATGTGAACACAGCTAAAACTGGCAAAAGAATGTCAACATCAGAGACTTTCTCTGTTGTGTTTCTCTGTAGAAGAGTGATGAGAGAAAAAGAGAAATAAAAGTATGAAATAAACATACATACATACATATACTTCTTTCTGTCCTGTGAATCATGGAAAACCAAAGAAATACTTTTGAGGAAAGGTAATTTTATTCATTGGCAGGTTACCCATGAACCATGACATACCAAGATAGTTCTTTCATGTCAGAGTCTCTTCACACTAACTTAGTAAGGCACTTCAGAACTGGAAGATATCTAATTTCAACCTTCCCTCTACTTTTCTTTCCATGGGCAGTAACAAATGTTAATGTATTAAATGAGCAACGTACCCTTTAAAGGGCACAAGAAAAAAGCCATTACAATTTTATATGTTCTTCTATAATGAGAAATTGGATAATTTCATATGTAGTTGTAGAAAAAGCAAAAGGTGCACTAGTTCATATGAATTTTTTCCTCTATCCTCAAAATGAGAGTGTCACCAAAAGCACTGATATATAAAGCCATGAAGAAGGAACTAAGAAGAACTAATTTGTCAAAGGCAGAGAACTTAGAAAATGTTTAGAAGTAAAAAAGCTCTCTGGTTCCCAAAAACTATCAAAGGTGAATACCAGCCTTGATAGACACATGCACACTTCATTGATGCCAAGGTACTGACTCTATCATGGGTAGCTTTTTGCTGCCGCAACTGCCTCGTACCAATAACAGAGTCTGCACTATTTCCAAAATGAACTAGGGAAAAGAGTACATTCTTCAGGAGAGAGAAATTCAAGTTATTTGCTTCAATTTTCTCACTACAATGAGTCTATTAAATTACCTTACAGTACCAAATAAAATCACATAACACAAATGTAATGCCTTTACCAGACTGCTAAAGGGGAAATTCTAAGCTTCCTTTGACAGTGATCTGATAGCCAAGTGGCAGGAGCAGCCTGTAGTTTTCTCACTTTTCCTACCTTGTGGGCTAATGTAGGGTAAAGGTTGATCAGGTATTTCCACCCTCCCACCACTGATGATGGACACCTGCGGTGCTGTGAGCATTCCAGGGTGGGCATGCGCAAGTGGGCGCAGTTGTGTTGGACACGGGCATAAATGGGCGGCATCATGAGGACGCCAGAACTGTGAGAACTGAGAGAACCAACAGACAGAACTGCGAGGAGAAGCAGCAGCAGAGAGAGAAGAAAGCAGTCGAGAAGTGAGCTGTGCTGGGGCTGGGAGACCTGCCAGCCTCCCGGCCCCCCGGCACCCCTGCCTGCCATGTACCTGGCCACCTCTACTAAATAAAGCCTAAAAGCCACCAAGGGCTCCAAGACTCTCCTTCCTTGACCCGTCTGCCAGAACCATCCCGAACCTGCCTCCAGTGCCACCCCCGATTCCTGCCGCTACAGCTAACTTTACATGAGAGCGCCAGCACAAGGGTCATTAGATGGTAGTTAGATTGACTACTATTTGTCTGGTGCACAATTTTCAGACTTGTCAGAGTACAGCTCTTCCTAATTTTGCCCATTTTGTGCATGGTTCCTATTGGAGGAAAGCTGCACTTAAAATAAGAGTTCCATGTTTGGAGCACAATGAGGTGACTTGTTGAAAATTTTTAAAGCCAGTGTCACATTCTGGCTTTCTCCCAGGAAAGAAAAACAATTGCTTTAACAACGTGTTTCCCCCCTCCCCTTCAGGAAAATATTCTTTGTGTTATTTTACAAGTTGTTCATTTTGATAAAAATTCTGAGTTTCTTATTTTTTCCCATAAAAAAAAATGAGGCAAATTTTCAGAAGTTTCTGAATAACATCAGAAAAATTCAAATAATTTGGATGTGTCATATCCTCTCGCAGGGTTAGAGAAATCAGGTCTTTCCACCCTCCCACCACTGGTATAATGATGGACACCTGTGGTGCTGTGTGCATGCCTAGGTGGGCATGCGCAAGTGGGCGCACCTGAGTTTGGACATGGGCTTATATGGGGGGAGGGGGAGGAGGAGGAGGAGGAGGAGCAGCAGCAGCAGCAGCAGCAGCAGCAGCAGCAGCAGCAGCAGCAGCAGCAGCAGCTCAGCCGAGGGGCCTGCCAGCCTCCCAGGACCCATGCCTGCCATGAACCTGATGCCACCTCTGACAATAAAAAAGTATAAAAGCCACCGAGGGCTCCAAGGCTCCTTCCTTTACCCCCCGTCTTCCCGAAACATCCAGAACTTACACTGTACCTCCTTCCTGCTGCTACACCTCTCATACATATACATATAAACTAGCAAATGAAAAATATACTTAAGAAAGACGGCACTTTACACAAACATTCAAAGCTCAAAATCAGATGCATGAGTATACTTTAATGAGAATACAAAAATTTTAAATGCACATAGTTGTGCCAGCAAGCACGGTTCACTATCCATTCAGGCAGATGAATAAGGGGGAGTCCCAGAACCCTCAGTGGATTTTACAAGCTTTAATGCTTTCTCAAAGAACCAGGTGCACAGACACACAAGGCAGGGGAGGCTGGCAAGCAAGCAGGCAATCACAAGCCAGGGCAAGTCTGGGAGGCAGGCAGGCAACAGAGCCTCCCAGAGGAATCTCAAGTCTTTATGTACTTTCTCTGGGCTGGCCCTGGTGTTCTCTTTCATGTGTTGTCTTGTGGTATCACCTCTTCTGTAGTCACGCCACCTGTCCTCTCACAGACATTACTGCCACTGCTTTTATCCCCACTTCTAAGCTCAGGTGTGTACACTCACACATGCACACCTACTCATGCTTCTGGTGCTTACAGTCAGGCACACATGCTCACACCCATGCTCCCAACCACCTTCTGCATCAACATAATCAAGGCCACAGGTGATAGCCACAGAGGACTGAAGCATAAAAAGCCTAATTAATTCACTTTACCTATATGCATTATTTCTGATTACTATAAGAGCAATTATGGAAAGTTTTACTGTCATATATTCACTTCCTAGAGAGTAGTTGAAAGTAATAAAACTTCACACTCCTATGCCATTTCTAGTTGGCTCAGTGTTCCCTTCAGAAATGGTAACAAATATTGGGGCCTCCCTGGTGGCACAATGGGTTAAGCACTGCACTGTGGGGCTGCCTCAGCCACTACAGCACGAGTTTGATCTCTGGCCAGGGAGGGGACCCACATGGTGCAGCAGACCTCTCCTGCCTTGCCTGCTGCTCCCCTCAGCAGTGTATTTCAGTTGATCTGCCGTTTCTGCTCCCCACTCTGTCTCTGGTGAATCCTCTTACCCCCGAGCTTCTGGCCTGTACCCCAACTCTTATATCCATAAATAAAATCTTAAAAACAAAAAAAAGAAATGGTTTAGGGTAGATGGAAAAGGTTATCAGGCTTTTCCACCCTCATACCATTGGTGTGATGATGGACACCAGTGGTCTTGCATGCATGTCTAAGTGGGCATGTGCAAGTGAGTGCACCTGGACTGAGACATGGGTGTATAAGGGCGGAGTCACGAGGATGCCAGCAGAAGGGAGAGAAAGGGAGAAGAGAGAGAAAGAAGCAGCAGCAGAAGCACCCCAGAGAGTGAAGATGTGCCAGGGCTAGGAGGCTGGCTAGGAGCCTCCTATCCCCCGGCACCCCTGCCTGCTGTGTACCTGCTTTCCTCTCATAATAAAAGCCTTAAAAAAGCCGCTGAGGGTTCCAGGACTCCTTCCTTTAACTGTCTGCTCAGAATCATCGAGAACTTGCTCTATGTCCTTCCTAGCACCACAAATGGTAACAATTATTGATGAAAATATTGAAGACATACGTGAGAGGAGAGAAACTGAAGCAGGAATTCCAGTTAAGAGGTTATTATAAGAGTCAAGGCAGGAGATAGTGAGAGCTTGAACTAAACAGTGCCTGTTAGAATAAAAAAAAAATCACTGAAACAGAATCAAGTGATATTTAAGTGACAGGATAATCAATAATTCTTGATAACTGACCGGATTCAGGAAATGAAGGAGAAATAAATTAGTCAAAAATGACTCCAAGATTTCTAGCTTGGGTGATTTAATAGGCAATTATATTATTAATCAAAGGAAGGGAATGCAGAAGAAAGAGTATGTTTCATGGAGGAAAGATAATGAGTCTTATTTTGTACAATTTAGGATTGAGAAGTCAATGTGTCATTGAAGTTAAACTGTTCACTGAGATACAAGCAATACAAGCCGTTGGGATTTCAAGAAGTATGGGTCAGCAATACAGGGAGTCGCTCATATCTAGGTTATAACTCAGATTGTAGGATTAGATGGGCTCACCCAAGAAAAGTGAAAACAAAGAAATGTAAACCAGAACTCCAAGGAACACCATGTATGCAAAGGAAGGAATGTGGCTGTAGGGTCAGAGAAATCAGGTCTTTCAACCCTCCCGCCACTGGTATAATGATGGACACCTGTGGTGCTGTGCACATGTCTAGGTGGGCATGCGCAAATGGGTGCACCTGAGTTTGGACAGGGCTTATACAGGCGGCGTCATGAGGACACCAGTACCAACAAGCAGCAGCAGGAGTGGGAGGAGCAGCAAGAGCAGCAGAATGAGAGAAGACCAGCAAAACAGCCGAGAGGGTGAGATGCGCCCTCTCCCAGCCCCCGGCACCCATGCCTGCCATGTACCAGGCCACCTCTGACAATAAAAGTGTAAAAGCCACCAAGGGCTCCAAGACTCCTTCCTTTACCCCCATCTGCTAAGAACCATTCAGAACTTGCTCTGTGCTCCTTCCTGGCACTACAGTGGCCAAATTGAGAAAAAGAAGGAAAAGGCAGAAACAAAAAAATGCATCCTTGTAGTGCCAGCAAGGCACAGAGCAGGTTCTCGATAATTCCAGCACACAGTTCAAGGAAGGAGTCCTGGAGCCCTCAGTAGTTTTTCAGGTTTTTATTATCAGAGGCAAGCAGGTACATGGCAGGCAGGGGTGCCGGGAGCCCAAGAGGCTGGCAGGCCTCCTAGCCCCCAGAGCATCTCTCTGGGATCTCTAGCCTCTGCTCTCTCTGTGTCTATCATCTCTCTACTCATTCTCTCTTCTTTCCCTCTTCTCTGTTGCTTATGCTTCTTTTCTCTTTCCCCTGCTGCTCTCTTTCTGCTCTCTTCTCTCCTGGCATCCTCGTGACGCAGCCCTTATATGCCACATGTCTCAGCCCAGGTGCACCCACTTGCACATGCCCACACCTTACTCGAGGTGCCTGCCATCAGGTATGCACGCAGGACCACAAGTGTCTATCATCAACACCAATGGCAGGAGGGCAGAAAAACCTGATCACTTTTCCATTTACCCTACAACCCTTCACCAAGTTTCATGGAGGAAACTGTTGACAAAATTGCCTGCCAAAAAAATTGGAAGGTACATGGAAATGAAGCTATTGCATTTGGCAACCAAATGATTATTATGTAATTTTAGGTCACTTTCAATAGAAGAAGCAAGCAAGGAATCTATTAAGTCAGAAGGCATAAAGAATATCTTCTGAAGAGGAGTAAAGATTTATAAGATACTACTAATTTGCCATAGAAATAATTGACCTGACTGCATGGTACCATGTGAATGCACTCCACCCAGTCTTGAAGGAGGAAGAGGCTTTAGCAACCCACACCCATCATGCTGCCTGCCTCCCACCATTCCATGCAGCAACAGGGAAGCACATCCCACCTGGCCTTAGAGGAGGGTGAGGCTGCCACCTCTGCCCACCATGCTGCAATTGGTCTGGCCACCACTCCACATAGCAAACAGCCTAGGAGGAGGAGGAAGCTCTAGACTCTGACTACCACCAACCATTAAGCATCCCACCCATCATCACATTACAGGTGTCGGCCCTGATAAGAGCCCAGGCTAGCGTTGGAAGAGGAGAAGAAACCACACCCACTGCAGGTCAACAATTGAAACTAACAATGGGTAGAAGGCCAAACACAACAAATGATCATATAGGTCCTCAGGGGAACAATATACCACAGAAAGAAATTAAATCTCTGGAACTAACCACAAGGAAATGGAAGATCTAGTCTTCCTATCAGATACAGAATACAATATTACCCTGTTAAGGAGATTTAAAGAATTGGGAAGTGGCAAAAATTCAGAAAAGCAAAAGAATCTCACGAGTAATAAAATCTATGAGCAGAAGTCCAAACTTGATGTTCTAACTAAGAAAAAAATAGGTATGCAAGAAATAAAAAGAACATTTAGAGGAGATGAAAAATTCAAGACAAATCTATGGAAGTAGAGTAGACCAAATGGAAGAATGTTTCACAGTACTTGAAGATGCAAATTATCAAAGAATCTAGTTAGAAATGAAGGGAAAAAATACTCCAAGAATTATCCAACTCCATGAGGAAAGTATCTGAATAATGGGGATGCCAGAGAGAGAAGAAAGAGAAAATGGAACTAGAAAATGTATTTAATGAAATAGAGGAAAATCCCCAAATTTAGAGAATGTACAGAGATACAGAAAGTTAGAAGAAACCCACAGTACTGAAACAAAAAGAGACCTACACTGAAATACATAGTAATGAAACCGCCAAGAGTTCAAGACAAAGAATACTGAAGCTAACAAGGGGTAAGAAGATAATCTGTAAAAGTACCCTGATCAAGCTGACATCAGACATCTCAGAAGAAACAGTATGTGCAAGGAGAGAATGGATGACAAGTTCCAAATACTCTGATAAAAACTGCAAGCTAAGAATACTCTATTCTACAAAGATCCTACTCTCTGCTTCAGATATGAGGGAGAAATAAAGCCCTTCTCAAAAAAAGATAAACTGAAAGAATTTACAAACATTAGACCCCTTCTCCAAGAAGTACTGAAAGGAGCTCTCATTTCTAAACTGAAGAAACATTCAAAAACAACTGAAAAGGGAAATGGACTAAAACTCAAAAATTAAGGACAAAATGGCAGCAACGGACTTCTATATATCTATGTGATAAATTAATTTTTGACAAAGGACCCAAGAGCATATACTTGAACAAGGAAAGTACCTTATATAAATTGTGCTAGGAAAACTAGAGAGCCACATGTAAATGACTGACACTAGACAAATACACCATATACAAAAATCAACTCAAACTGGATGAAAGACATAGAAAGTAAGCCCTGAGCACGAGTTCGATCCCTGCTGCCGGCCAGGGCGGGACCCACATGGTGCAGCAGACCTCTCCTGCTGTGCCCGCTGCTCCCCTCAGCAGTGTACTTCCATTGATCTGCCTGTTCTGCTCCCTGCTCTCTGTGGTGTATCCTCTCACCTCCCCACACCTCTGGCCTGTACCCCAGCTCTTGTATGCATAAATAAATAAATCTGAAAAAAAAAGAAAAAGAAAAGAAAAAGAAAGTAAGCCCTGAAACTATAAAATACATAGAGAAACTCATAGATGAAACACTTCATGACTTAAGCCTCAGGGATACCTTTTTAAGTTTGTCTCCAGCAGCAAGGAAAGAAAATGAGAACATAAACAATTGGGACAATATCTAAATGAAAGCTTCTGCACATCTGCACAGCAAAAGAAACCGTAACTAAAAAAAAAAGACACTCAGCTGAATGGTAGAAAACATTTGCCTACCATACATCTGTCAAAAGGCTAATTCCCAAGATATATAAAGAACCCACACAACTCAAAAATTAAAAAAACTCAATAAAAAAATAAACAATGGGTAGAAGAGCTAAATAGATTTCTCCAATGAGGAGAAACAGATGGCCAACATCTGTAAGTCTTCATCATCACTTACCATTAAGGAAATACAAATTAAAACTGCACTAAGATACCACCTCACTCCTGTAAGAATGGATGATATCAAAATACCATGAACAACAAAACTCTCTTACACTGTTGGTGGTAATGTAGACTAGGTCAGTCCTTATTGGAAAAAAAATATGGAGGCTGCTCATGAGATTAAAATTAGATCTCCTGTGTGACTCAGTAATTCCACTCTTAGGTATCTAGCCAAGTAACACAAAAGCACTAATTCAAAGGGAAACTTCTATTCCCATGTTCATACAGAACTCTTTTCAATAGTCAAAATATGGTAACAACCTAAGTGCCCAAAACAGAGGAATGAATCATGAAGATATGGTACTTAGAAACAATGGAACACTATTCCACAATTAAAATAGACAAGCTGATGCAATTCTGGGCAACGTGGTTCGAACTGGTAGGCATTTTGATAAGTGAGATAAGTCAGAAGGAGAAAGCAAATACTGGATGGTATCACTTCTAACAAAGGAACAGATAAAGCCAAACTTAAAAACTAACCCTGGTAATTTATTACGTAACTGAGGAATCCAGAGAAGGTGGAGAAGGAAAAGAGTGTGATGAAAGTGGAGAGGGATCACAATGAACTAAGGTGGTGGATCACAAATACTTCGGTTGTGGGTGCACTATGCAATTAACACTTGAAGGGGGTATTCTATACTCCCCAAATACAATGTAAACCAACATTCCCTCGATAAAAAAATTTAAAAAATAATTTCCCCTTCTATCATAGGATTCATAGTTACAAATATGTTCCATGGAGTGGTGAGGTGGAGCCAGGATAGGAACCAGTGATTAATCTGTAGATATTAAATTACTGTCTCACAGACTCACATTCAGTGTTCTACTTTGTGATGATGCTCTAGACACAGACTGTGATTCTGCTAACCACATTTCTTGCAGGTTAATTTGCTTGGTTCTGTGTTGTTTAGTGGGGTTAAGGGGTGCTAGAGAGAGAGACCACAAGGCTACAGAGAAAGAAGAAAGCAGTACTCCCTGTTTGCTTTCTGGTCTTTAAGTAAACCATCCCAGTGACAGCCCTTCAACAAGGCTAAAAGTATTAGTTCCAGCCTCCAGCCTTTGTTCCTGGATTCAGCCATACTGTGTTATTCAAATACCAGTCAATCAGAGATACCTCCTCAGGAATCTGGGTTCCATCTCTATATGCAGCTCCTCGGATAGTGTCAGTTCTGATAACCCCAATGCTTTCCTTATGTTATCTAAGCCTTAAAACTAGTAGCTACTTCCTAAGACAGGAATTAGTAGTGAAAAAGAGATTTAGAGTGGAAAAATCCAATGCTGTGTTTTGGACAGGGTTGTTTAAGATACATTTGAGGTTAATGTAGTGCTTGCAATGCTCCAGGCACATTTTATACCTCATTTATCTAACTAAAGAATACAAAAGAGATATATTCAGCTAGTCCTTCATGAATAAAAGACTCGTCACTGTGTTGTGAATTGTTTTTCCCTTAGTGAAACCGTTGGGTTGAACAAGATTTGTGCTGGTATTTGCACTGGTTCTGACTAGTTATATGATCTTGAACAAATCGTTCCTTCCTTATCTCAGAGTGATTTTTCATATTTTTTAAAACAAAGAAGATGGTTGCCCTAAAAAGTCATTTCTGTTTAGAGTTGGAGGTAAAGAAATAGAGGTGATTATGGGAACTGGCAATAGAGAAGCAGACTAGAAGGAGCTTCTCCAACTATTTCTAAGAGTTCAAGTTGGTATTCTATACTAGAAATGGACACTCTGCTGATACTTTAAGCCATGTTTTGCTTGAAAGGTAAGGCAACACAGTGAGGCAATACAGGGCAATACAATAAGAACACTGACTTAGGGCCTCCCTAGTGGTACAGGGGTTTAAGTTTCATTGATAGCAAGCTATCACCAGCCACTGCGCCATGAGTTCAATTCCCAGCCAGGGAGCTGACCCACATGATGCAGCAGACCTCTCCTGTTTCACCCGCTCTGCCCTCAGCAGTGTATTTCTGTAGATCTGCCTGTTCTGCTCCCCACTCTGACCTTGGTGAATCTTTTCACCCCCACACCCTGCACCTCTGGCCTATACCCCAGTTCTTGTATGCATAAGTGAATAAAAATAAATTAGAAAAAAAAAGAAAAAGAGAAGTGACTTAGGTGTCAAGTTTGTATTATTTTTTAAAAGGATATATTTTATTTATTTATGCATATAAGACTGGGGTGCAGGTCAGAGGTGCGGGGCAGGGGTGGTGGTGACAGGTTCATCAGAGACAGAGTGGGGGTACAGAACAGGTAGATCTACTGAAACACACTGCTGAGGGGAGCAACAAGAGAGACAGAAGAGGTCTGCTACACCATATGTGGGTTAGCTCCTTGGCCGGGAATCGAACTCTGTCCCAGGGATTGAACTCAGGCCACAGTGACTGGCAATAGCGTGATAGTGCTAAGACTTTAACAACTGCGCAACCAGGGAAGCCCATGTTTGTTTTATTTTTTCAGATCTACTTTTACATCCTGTATCTCCCACCTCTTGGCTCTAGTATCATAGGTATTTTAAGCTTTCTGATTCTCAGCTTCATCATTAATCAGTGTACCTCTTTTGTAAAACAGAGGTCTAGGGTTACTGGATATGAAGCAGGAGGAAGAACAACTGCATGAATCATAAGTAACTTTATCTGTAAAAAGCTATTCCTCCATGGCCCCATGTGGAAAGATTTGTTTTATGAACTGGGACCCAGAGACAGATAGTAGTATTTTTAAACATTTGATCTTCTAGTAATGAGGAATATGTCCAAATCCTTCTACTCACTGGTGGATTCACTTGGAAAGGATGAAATGTTCCCAGATTTCATCACACTAAATATACCAAAAGCATATATTCTGGTGAATTCTGAGTTAATATCTTTGCTTCCTTCTCAGTTGCATCAAGAAAAAAGCACCTTAAGGACTTCCTAAGTTTCTGGGATATACTCCCCATTTTCAAAGAAGGAAAAAGAAAAAGTACATCAGGATGTACACTGAATATAAGAAACGATATTCACAGACACATGACTGATGACTTTTCCATTACAAGATTCATTTGCATAGAATACTATGGCATACAGACCAATTTTCTCCTTGAAGACACTGCATCTCTTAGCATTTCTAGTCAGTGAAAAATGGATAAAGAACATGAAGAGCCAGATCATCTTTCTGATACACATTAAGGAGACCATTGTTTGAATTCCCTATGCTTACTCGCCAAATAATATTTTGTTCTTAAAATAGAATCTTTCAAACACCATTAAAATCCTTATGTCAGTCATTAACAACTAAACAAGTGAAAGTAAAACATGCGATCCCTGGATTCAAAAACTCCAAGATAGATTTCCAAGACCAAGAGTAGGTTGATACTTGATTTCTTTAGGTAAGCATACATAGGTTAATATGAACTTCATTATCCCACACCTACATACCCACAATCACATGCAAACTTCTCTGTATAATTGAGGCATAATGATTCTAGGTCCTGAAGGTGTCACAATATAAATTAGGTTTCTTTGGCAATTGCATTATCTTTTTCAAGTGATACAGACTATTAAGCGTCTGGTTCATCAAATATGATATATAAGGAAAGGAGTGGGAGTGAGAAGGTGGCAGAGATAGTACTTGAATCAATTTTCAAATATATCTCCTTTGAATGACTAATGGAATTTTTCAAAGTTGATTTTTGCCGTTTCTTAAATGCTTTGGTCTAACAACATATTCACTGCCTATACTCAGAATGAAGAATTAAGTATGTGGAGGATATGAGACAGCAAAAATATCTTTATTTCAAAATTTTTGTGCAGGCTTTCAAGAACCAGCCTTAAAGTTTAATGTCAACTCTTACATATTCTAGTTGGAAAAATAAGTAGGTTTTCATGCTCTATACTAAAAATGAAAGAAAAATCTGTGGTTTTAGTCATCAAAGAGAAATCCTGTGGTGAGATATTTAAGTGTAATGGGTTGGGCACAAGTTTATACCTTTCTGGTGTTTATAAAAGTTGATTTAATAATATTTCTTTGTTTTTTAAATAAGATAGAATCACAGTAAATGTTTCTTTTCTTGAATAAAAGACACTAATACCTATCCTCTTCTTTATAAACATTTATTTATCAAATGTTCTCAGTTATATTTTTCATATATGTAAGCATCCTGATTTCCCTGTGTGGTAGGTAAAAAAGGAGTCTTCCACTTTTATAAATGACCTCATTGTCAGATGGACCATGAATCACCCAAGTCCATGTACTGTATCTATTTAATGTTAATGTATTACAAGCAAAATAAACTCAATTGACTTAAGGAATAAACAAGTTGTCTATTGACTCATCTAACTGAACATCTGCAGGGATAAAGGATGGAGGAATCAGGAGTGAACTGATTATGGTTATGGATAAATCTAGAGGTTGAACGATGCCAAAATGTCTCTTTCTTTTAGTCACTTATCTCTGTTCTCTGCATTGGTTTTGTTCTTGCACAGGCTTGATCCTGGGTGTAGAGAAATGAGAGCAAGCAGCTTCATTCTTACATCGTGTCCTCTTAACAGACTCATTTTCCCGTTTGAATCTTATCCACCTAGCTTTCACAGATTTGGAATATGCTAATGGGGGAGCCCTAGGTACCATATCTCCCCTTAGAGTCTCAGAGATTTGGGAGGAGGGAGGTGAAATTATCATTCCTATCTTAAATCCTATGGATTAATAAAGGGAAGGAAATATTTCTCTAAAAGGAAAATCAGTCTGAAATTGTCAAAAGAGGGAGTAGATATTGGGCAGTCAACAAATTTATACATAGCTATTAAGTAGGAAGGGAAAGATTCAAAGCTGGGTAAGCTGGACCTCAAAGTATTCCGATTTCCACTCTATTATGCTACCTCTTTGTTTATTATATGGCAAATATCATTCTGCTTTGCTCAGTACACATAACTCAAAAAAGTGACTATAAAATCTATTAATAGTAATAGAGAATCCCTATGTTGGATATAATGTAAATGAAAATTACTGGCATGTGTAAACAATTAAATATTCAATGAATCAATGCTTCACAGATACCACCAAGACAAAGTTTGAGGTATCTCTCATTAACACATTAACACTGTTCACTGAAGCTTCCCCACACTCGTTCTAATTTTACATCAGTCTATGTCAAGAACTATTTCTGCTACATTCTGAAGGGGATAAAAATGAGCAGTATCCAGACCCTGCCACCAAACAATTAGAAGTTTAGTGGATATTAGAAGTTGCCAATGGGAATTAGGTAAAAATTCTAAGTAACTACAATAATAAAGTATATTACATATTTGTATGAGTTCTCAACTGTTATGGAAATTAACAGAAGAGAGAAAATCTCCTTGTGGAAAGGGGCAGTAGAGACTTTGTGAAGGAGGTACTGGGATTTGAAGTAGGTCTTTCAAAGGAGGGTAATATATTGATGCAGATCAGAGTAGAGATGGAATTAATATCTTGAACAGAGGAGTGATATTTAGGAAGCACATATGCTGATAGGAAAAAGTTCCTAGTCTGACAATAGCATGTGGTATGTATATAGTATAATTGAAGGAAAGCCTATACATGTTTGGAAGCTTACTGTGAACTCCCTTCAGTCATTAGGTTTGTGAATCTCTATATTATTTTTGTAGGCGCTAGGAAACCATTGAGTATTTTTTAGAATAATTCTCTTAACTTTGGAAAGATGACTCTATAAATGATTACACAATAGAATTTCAGAGATTCCATTCCAAATTTGACTTAACGTTCTCATATCACTTTTAGTTTGGGAGAATAGCATCACTAATCAGACTGCTAAACTTCCAACCTGCTGACACAGGTTAAATCCCTTTCTCACCTAATTCTGTTTCCAGATCTTAGTGAGTTTTTTAATAACCTCCTGCTGATTTTCTAACATGTTTTCTTTAGTGGTCAGATCTTTCCAATTCTTCATAAGGTCACTATCCAACCCCTGGTATAAAAGATGTCGCTTCTAGTTTATTGCAAAATCCTAGGTGTAGGGTAAATGAAAGTTATCAGGTTTTTCCGCCCTCCCACCACTAGCATTAACGATAGACCCCAGCAATCCCACACACATGCCTGATGGCGGGCACCTGGAGTAGGGTGTGAGCATGTGTAGGTGGGTGCACCTAAGCTGAGACATGGGCTATATAGGGTGGCATCACGGGAGACAAAGCGGTTGAAGCAAGAGACAAAGCAGAAGGAGAACTGTAGCAGCAGAGTAGAGGCATGAGAGACCAGAGGGCCCAGAGAGTAGAGATTCGCCTGGGGCTAAGAGGCCTGCAAGCCTGCTGCCACCCCCCTGCTGCCAATCATGTACCTGTTCGCCTCTGATACAGGACGATTAATAAAAGCCTGAAAAAGCCACTGAAAGCTCTAGGACTCCTCCTTTGCCTGTCTTCCCGGATCATACAGAACTTGCTCCGCGCCATCCTGCACCTACATTAGGCAAGCATTAAAATCCAGATAAAGACTCAGTTCCTCTAGAAAGAATTTCCACATCAGCTCAGTCTAGAGGCACTCGTCTTTCCCTTTGAATATCACAGCATTTATTAGCAGTGTCACTCTTTTGAAAATTACCATATATTTTTCATGTTATTTAGTTGTTCCCAATCATAAGTTCCTTGACAATATAGCTATCAAACAACCACCCTATGTGAAGTAAGTACCTATCATGTACAAGATGTCATTAGATGCTATAGTAACAATCAAAAAAAAATCCAACAAGCAATATAATCTATGATTCCTGCTCTTAAAAAGGCCTTATTTTATTGAGACAATATAGTACTGTAGTGTGGGTTAATTTTGATTGATTGAAAAATGATTGTCAACTGCCACGTACTCCCTAAACTTTCTACCCGATTGACTTCCCAGTTTGTTGCTACATCTACTCTCACCCTTATCTGTAGTATCAGAAGAACATCCACTTTAAAATTTAACACTAACATTATCTTAGCCACAACTTTTAAGTATGTTCCAGATTTGACCCTTAAGTTATCCCCTAACATTTCAAGCATTTTTCAAACATTTTCAGTTATCATCATTCACCTCCCCCACTACCCCACCACTTCTCTTACTCCACACACAAACTCAAAGTCCCACAGGTCTCCACTAGTCTAAAAAGACATTTGTTTGAACTTGCTACTCCTACCTACCATTCTACTTGTACCCTTCCATTAAGTAATAAATCTTTAGAAGCATGACATCTAGCAAATGTCTGTATCTTCATGATCTCTAAGGAATTTATACTTTCAAAATAGTTTACACCTCCCAACTAGGCTTTTTCACATACTTAATTCCACCTTTCTCTTTTCAATGTATAACATTTACCAGAATCTTTGGTAAAAAACTCTCCTGCATGCACTTCCATGACACAAGTTCTCTGAACACTCATTTTCTTCTTTGCTGGCTCCTCCTTCTCCCTTCATAACCTAACGATAAGAATTTCCTAAAACTTAGCCCTCATCCTCTTATTTTTGTGTTTATATTACCTCCCTCTGAAAATGCCTCTGTTTTCAAAGTTTTAAGCTTAAACTATTTGTATTAAATATTCCAAAGGAAACTGAAAGGTAAATTAGATCACTGTATTGCCCCCATCTAAAACCTGTAAATAACTCATTACTGCAAATTTAAAGTTTAAATATATAAAATTTAAAGTTCTTTCACATGGCTTTCAATTCTTCTATTATATGGCTTCTGGCTTCCTCACAAGCTTAATACTATGCCACAGTGTCCCTCAGTAGCTCCAGCCTCACTGGTCTTTCCATTCCCTCAGTATACCAATATCTATCACATATCCAACCCTACTTGTCACCTCTTCCCAGACAGCTGTTCGATTCCAATTTGCGAGGCTGGCCCCTTCTCAAGGATCAGTTCTCAGGTTCAATAACATTTCCTTAGAGACATCTTTTGACTACTTAATCTAAAGTAAGTCATCCTTCATAGCACTTATGGTGATTTATAATCATATGCAAACATTCTCCTTGTTTTTATCTATCTCTCCCTTGACTATAAGTCACTAGATACTTTAACCCTAGTGACTAGCAGAGTGTCCAGCATAGAAAAGGAACCAAAAAATCCTACCCTGACTTCTTAAAGAGTTTCTGTCTCACCTAACTAGTTCTCTAATTGTCCATTACATGTGGATATCCCTTCCCTAATATGTTACATGTTCAAATATCTTTCTTCAAAAAGCTTCCCTCAACTCCTCACAATAACCTTATATATCAATGCTATAAGGACCTTGCCCAGGCATGAAATGGTAAAGTCATCTTTGACTCTTCTTTATTGGTCCCTACACCCAAACCTTTAATCTTTCTTATGATATCACTGAAAAATAAATTCTTCGTATTTCTTAGTCACCACCTTGTTCAGAAAGTTATTCTATTCTACTTCATCAAAGTAATCTCCAATTTCTTTAATCCTGACAGGGTACCAAAGAAATCAACCCATACTCTATGGATTGGCAATGGGAAAACAAATTAATAACAAGCACATGGGGAATTTATATGGATTTTTTTTTTTTTACTCCACCCACAACATGGCGAGCAAAGGAGACCAGAATCACCCTCTCATCTGAAAAGAACTTTTAAAAAAGATGGAATTGAGCACTGAGGAATAACTCAGCCATACAACCCCAGGACTTCTCCAGGGAGCTCAAGAACTAAGTCTAATGGCCGCTGAGGGGAAAGAACAGGAAGAGAAAAAGGGAGCTTGCCTGGGCTGGATACCGACTTCCCGAGCCTTGAGAGGGTAACCCAGAGCACTGTGAAATTCCATGGAGGAATTTTTCTGATGCCAGGGTGGGTGGGCCCAATGACACGATAGTGGGAGCTCCACAGACTCTGACTCTGGAAATTGGGAAATCCACAATTTGGTGGCGTGGCCACTGAAAGGTCCTACCCCTTGCCTCCACCCTCCTGGAAGGGATCAAAGAAAAGCCAGGCGGAGCCAGGCCAGGGTGCAGGAAAAAGCAAAAAAAAAAAAAAAGAAAGAACAACTTTAGCGCAAACTTACAAATTCTCCAGGAAGGCAAACCAAGGGCCCGTGTACTTCATAGTCCTTCAGAAGAGGCAAGAGCTGAGCAGCCGCGGCCATTGTGGGCGGCCCTCGTGTTGAGTGTAGGTGCACCGCTACCAACACAGCACCGCCTCTGAGCTAAACACAAACTATTCCCAGAGTGAGTTATTTTTCTGATAGTGCCCTCCCCACCAGAGGCCCAGGCTTCATAGGCCATGACCCTCTGAAGAAAGGAACAACAGGACGGTGGGAAGAGACGGGAAGACACAGAATACGGCGCAATGTGGAACAAAACAAGAGGTAAAGGTGACCAACACCACTCGATATCCAGTATTAAAGCCCCTACACCCCTTCCTTCCTCCAACTCACACCACGGTAAATTAAGAAGACAAAGATAAATCCCCAGGGCACTAACCACGTACACATGCATAAACAGCTACAAATAAGGCAATATATATGCCTAGGAAACAAGGAACTTTTCAACACAAAACAGAAAAGCAAAATGAGAAGGACACAAGACGCAGGACAAATATAAAGACATATATCCAGAAAGGATTTGACAACAACTTCAAAATATAAAAGACATTAAATTAACTACTGGAAGGTCAGTGAAAGGCAGATAGGCAGACACAGGAGCTCAGAAAGGAGATCCAGGAACAAAACAGTCCTTCACTAAATAGGTTGAATATATCAAAAGACCACATAAAGAGATTCTGAATAAAATGCAGACAAACTTAGTGCTTTAAATAGAATCCAAAAGTCAGAAGAAAGAATTTCAGGAGTAGAAAACTCAATTACACATTTTGAAGAATAAAGAGCATTAAGATGAAGGGAAAATGAGAGGCTCTATGAGAAATATCAGACTCCATTAGAAGAAACCTAAGAATGATCAGGCTTCCAGGAGAGGAAGAAAAGGAAATAGTAGAAAACCTATTCACAAATAATAAAAATGAGAACTTCCCAAACTTAGAGTGAATTAAATGTGGAAGTCCAGCAAGCAGAGAGAACACCTAAATTCTTAAATGCAAAAAGATCTATACCCAAGCATATCACTATCAAACTATCAAAATTCAAAGAAAAAACTTTACAGGAAGCAAGGGGAAAAAATAAATTCTAAGAGCTCCCAAATGAAGATATTCCCAGATTTTCACCCAGATGCAAGAAAAGAGTAGAAAGAATATTTCATAATTCTAAAAGACGAGACTTGTGAGTCAAGGATTCTCTATCCTACAAAGTTATCAATTAAGAGTGAAGGAGTAGTAAAGGTTTTCTTAGACAAACAGAAGCTAATGGAATGTATCACCACCAGATCCACTCTTCAAGTAATATAAACAGGAGTTCTTCTGGGACCTCCCTTGTGGCTTAAGGGGTTAAGTTGCTACACTATGAAGTTCTCTGTAGCCACTGAAGCACAAATTTGATCCCCGCAGCCAGGGAGGTGACCCACATAGTGAAGCAGACCTCTCCTGTCTCTCCCGCAGCTCCCCTCATCAGTGTATTTCATTCTATCCACCTGTTCTGTTCCCCACTCTGTCTCCGGTGAATCCACTCACCCTCCCCATTCCCACACCTCTGGCCTGTAATCCAGTTTTTGTATGCATAAATAAATAAATCTGAAAGTAAAAAGGAAAACCACTATTAACTTCTCTGAATTGAAATTATTCATATTAGTGAAACAAATAATAAAGATTTGTTTTAAAAAAAAAAGGAGTTCTACAATAAAATAAACTGAAGCACAAACTCCTTAGCAAATGGTAAGAACACTGTAACACCAATATCAGGAGCAAGAGTAGTGTCAGTTAACAACAGCAAATAGTAAGGGGGAGGAAGGAATGGGTAGAATCAGTCTAGTTGAATGTTGGAGTGCAAACATGAGCTCATAAAGGACCTAAGACATAGACATTCAAGGAAAACCCCTGTGGTAACTACTAACCAAAATCCAGATTAGACACCTGCAGATGAGGAAGCAAGAAATTGATAGAAATAGTAAGTAAAGTCATCCAGAAAGAATAGAGAGAAACAAAGTGGGCCATAAAAAAACAAAAAATAAAACCCAAACCAACAACAGTAAAATAAAACAATCAAAACAAAAATGACTGAAAATAAAGAGTTCAGGGCCTCCGTGGTGGCCTAGGAGTTAAGTCTCAGTGCTATCACCTTTATGGCCTGAGTTCATCCCCAGTCAGGGAGCTAACCCACACATGCTGCAGCAGACTTCTCCTGTCTTTCCTACTGGTCCCCTCAGCAGTATATTTCAGTAGATCTGCCTGTTCTGTTCCCCATCTGTCTCTGGTGAATCATCTCACCCCCTCCTGCCAAACCTCTGGCCTACACCCCAGTTCTTCTTCATTAAAAAAGGGAAAGAATTAAAATAAATTACCCTAAATGTAAATGATCTGAATTCACCAATAAAAAAGCATAAGCTGATAGTGTATGTAAAAAATTCCAGTTATCAATACTTTGTTTACAAGTGATCTATTTAAATCCAAAAGATAAAGGGCCTTTCTTGGTGGCACAAGGGGTTCAGTCTCAGCACTATAAAGCTATCGGCAACATGAGTTCGTGCCCCGGCCAGGGAGGTGATCCACATGGCCCAGCAGACCTCTCCTGTCTTTCCCACTGCTCCCCTTCAGCAGTATATTTCAGTCTGTCTACCTGTTCTGTTCCCCACTCTGTTTCTGGTGAATTCCCTCTCTCACACACACACACCTGTACCTTTGGCCTACACCCCAGCTGTTATATACATAAATAAATAAAATAAATATAAAAAATAAAATTTCAAATCAATTTAAAATAAATAAAAACAAAAGATTAAAAACTAACTAAATAAGAGTCTGGAATAAGTTCATATATACTAATAATTCAGAGAGTAAATTAAGAATTGCTATTCTCGTATCCCACAAGCTAGACTTTCAACTGAAAAAGATGCTAAGGTACAAAGATTGACACTATATAATGATAAAGGGAACAGCTCACCAAGAAGTTTTAACTCATTAATATTTATGGTCCATATAGAGGAGCATCAAGTTATATAAAGCAACTATTAACAGACCTAAAACATAACAGAAATAACAATTGTCAAAGACCTCAACACACCACTGACACAAAGAAGAGATCAGTCAGACAGAAAATTAACAAAGCAAAAAATTAACAAAGCAATAAAGGCCTTAAAGAGTGTTAGATCCTGTGGATTTACTGGACTGTTAGTTTTCAATCGTAATAGCAATGAATACACTTTCTTGGAGTTAAAAAAAAAGCTTGACATAAATAAATTCTTTCTTTCTTTTTTTTTTTTAGTTTCATGGTTTTATTAACACAATACATATGCACACAGTGGCTATTGGTTCCCTTCACTGCACGGGCTGGCCTTGGGATTGGTGACTCAAATGCCAGCTGTGGTTCTTTTTCCAGTTTCTTGCAGTTCTTAGAGCAGACATTGTGAGTGATCTCAGCACAGTAAGATTTGTTGCACATCAGCAGCACTTGAGCTCCTTGACATTGTGTACCAGGAACGTGCGGAAAACACTGCATAGCAGGTGCTTTATTTCCTTGGTACTCCTATAACCAATGTTGGGCATCAAGATCTAGCACTTGGATCTTCTGAGCACCCTGTTATCAATGCCTCTGGGTTTCTGGTCAGTTATGTTTCATTTTGACATATCACTCTGAGTGGTGCCGAATGAAACCCCTGGTCCTCTTTTTAACAATCTTGGGATTCCTGAGGGATCTTCTGTTAGCCAGGATACTGAATGGGAGATGACTGCTGCCTCTGTAAGCAGTGCTGAGGAAAGATGGCTTTTAATTGTAAAGAATAATGGAAAGAGAAAAAGGAATGCAGGTAGGAAAAGAGAGCTCTTGGTCCTGCAGTCCAGTTGTACACCGCTACTACTAGGAAATAGACATGGAAAGAGTTACATGGAGAAGAGATATGTAGAGACATTTGGATATCCCAAGACCACCTGTCTTCCCCCTAGAATCCTGTCATTGATCAGGTTGAGGAAGTAGCTGGAATGTGAAAGTTGAAATAGGCCAGCCACCACCTAGACCAGAGCTGCCTGACCAGTGAGAGGGGAGGGTCAATGTACAGAAATGCATTGTATAGCAACAGGACCCCAAAGCAAATAAAAACAAACAAACAAAAAAAGCAGCTATGAATCCACAGGAGAATAATACAACAGAGGAAACATAAATAGACATACAGACAAATGGAATAGGCCAGAAATAAACCCACCCCCTACATGGAAAATTAATCTACAATAAAGGAGCAAGGAATATACACTTGGAACAAGGAAAGGCACTTCAAAAAAGTGTTAGGAAAACTGGACAGCCACATGAAAAGGCATGAAAAGGAATGAAACTACACCATTATCTCACACCATAAAAACTAAAATCAATTCAAAATGGATCAAAGACCTGGATGTGTGACCTGAAACCATAAAACACATAGAAGATAACATAGCCAAAACACTTCACAACATAAGCTTCAGTGATGCCTTTGGGATTTATCTCCAACAGCAAGGAAAACAAAAGAGAACATAATCAGCTGGGACTACATCAAACTACAAAGCTTCTTAGCAGCAAAAGAAACCATAACTAAAATGAAGAGACACTCTACTGAATGTGAGAAAATATTCACATACCATATATCTGTCAAGGGACTGATATTGAAGATCTACAAAACGGAAACACACAACCCAATTAAAAATAGGCAGAGGAGATAAATAGGCACTTCTCCAAAGAGGATATACAGACGGCAAACAAGCACATGAAAAAATGTTCATCGTTAGCATGCAAATCTAGACCACAGTGAAGCACACTTCACACCTCCGAGAATAACTCCTATCAGAAAGATCAGAAGCAAGTGCTGTTGATGATGTGGAGAAAAGGGAACTCTCTTTTCTCAGTATTGGTGGGAATGCAGACTGGTCTAACCCTGATGAAAAGTTCTATGGAGGAATCTCAAAAGATTAAAAATGGACCTGTCATACCACCCAGTAACTCCATTCCTGGACAACCAACTGAGAAGTTCAAAAAACTGATTTGAAGGGAATTTTGCAGTCCTTTGTATATTGTAGCAAGGTGCAACTATGGGGGCCTCCCTGGTGGTGCAAGGGGTTAAGCACTGTACTATGAAGCATCCACAACCACTGAACCACAAGTTCAATCCTCAGCCAGGGAGGTGACCCACATGGCACAGCAGACCTATCCTGCCTTGCCCACTGTTCCCCTCAGCAGTGTATTTCAGTCACTCTGCCTGTTCTGTTCCCCACTCAGTCTCTGGTGAATCCTCTCACTCCCCTCCCACACCTCTGGCATGTACCCCGGTTCACGAATAAATAAAATCTTTAAAAAAAATTGCAACTATGGAAACAACATAAATGCCCCCAAAATAGATGAAGGGACCAGGAATATTTGGTATATATTCACAATGAAACTTTACACAGTGATCAATAAAGATTAAACTCCTTCCATTTGTGACAACATGGATGGTTATGGGAGGGATAATGCTGTGTAAAATAAGTCAGAAGGAGAAAGATATATACCAAATGGTGTCACTTACATGTGGAATATAGAGAAAATGGACTAAGGGTCAGATAAAGACAAGTTTTTTAAAAACCAACATTTGTAAGCTGGCTATGGAACTGAAACATACAGATGGGGGAGAAGGTGGAGGAGGGATGAGAACAAAGAGGGAAGGGAACACAATGGGCTGTGGTGGGGAAGTGTGGGTAGTTTGGTGGTGGGTGCAATATGGTGGTGATAGCTGATGGGGAGATCGTGTACTTTGAAAATACCAACCAACTGTAAGCGAATATTACCTCAATTTCAAAAGTAAATTATTTTAAAATTAAACAAAAAATGGAACAGAACAGGAATATTTATTCTGTGTTTTGGGTATTAAGGTATCAAAGAGAGAGAAATTTCATGTGACAGAAAAGGAAACAGTTATCTCAGCCTTACCCTGAAAGTAAAAAAGAGATTATTTTTTTAACATGCATAACATACATAATGTAATGCTTCTTTTTTAAAAAAAAAAAGTGGGACATACTGATCTTGTTAAATATTTAACCCAAATCAGCATTATTTGTTGAAAAGAAGTTTGTGATTGGAGAATAGAGAGAGCATATTGGGAAAAAGGTGAAGAAAAGAAAATAAGAGATAAATAGATGATATTAGATGTAGGGAAATGCAGGAGTGACACTGATGAGCAAAAGAAGGAAACCCATGTAAGATGTCACCTTTTTACTAACAGATATTTACTTGGCTACACTAATGCTTCTTTATTAGGGAAAGATGATTTTGAAATAATACAAAACCATCATCATTTATACACATGTAATCATATATATGCAAGTAAATATATAAACTTAACCTTTTAACTTGTCATTCCTAGGATCTAAAGTTATTCTGGGGGCCCGCCCTGGTGGTGTAGTTGGTTAAGCAACGCACTATGAAGCAAACCGCAGCCACTGCAGCACGAGTTCGATCCCTGCCGCCGGCCAGGGAGGAGACCCACATGGAGACCTCTCCTGCCTCGCCCGCTGCTCCCCTCAGCAATGTGTTTCTGTCAATCTGCCTGCTCTGCATCCTGCTCTGTCTGGTGGATTCTCTCACCACCCCCACACCTCTGGCCTGTACCCCAATGCTTATATGAATAAATAAATAAATCTTTAAAAAATACATAAAGTTATTCTGGGCATCTGAAAGCACAGAGAGGGATGCTGTAATGGAAAAGACAGATATCTATTTTAAGAGTTTCCATATTTTTATGTTTCCATATGCAAAGATATAGGGAATAGAAAGGGAAATAATTGGGACTAAGTAGTGGGGTGCACTGACTGTACATACAGAAAGGTAAATGCAGTCTGTCAATGCATTGTTTACAAACTCTTTTGAGTTGCTTTTTTTTGCTTTTTTAAGTTACCTGGAAGATCGTCATTGTCTCCTTTTCCACACTTCCCTTCTTTCTCTACAGCAGTTTATTTTTTTAAAAGATATATTTAATTAATTTTTTTTTCTTATAATGTTTGCTTTCCTTTCTCAGGTGTAGTCCGCATAGAATTTCTACCACCAATTTACCTGTGCACCATCATCACAGTCCTTTGTGCTCTTCCCACCCCTGTTTTGATCCCAATCTCTCCCTCTCCCCAGCAGAATGTCTCTGATTTGTAGTTGTCTGTTTATTTTTGTTTTCTTTTGTTGTTATTACTGCCCCCCACCTTAATCACCTATATTACTTCTATAAGTGAATTTTTCTTTTTCCAGTATTTTTCCTTTTCCCTTTGACTTATTTCACTGAGCATGCTCCATCCATTTTTCTGCAAATGGCATTAGTTTATCTTTTCTGATTGCTGAAGAGTATTCCATTGTGTATACCACATATTCTTGATCTTGTTTATTTTTGGGCATTTGGGCTGATCTCGTCTTACCTATTAAAAATAGTGCTGAGATAAACATAGGGGTGCGTGTATTCTTTTGAATTAATGTTTTTGTGTCCTTTGGGTAGATCCCTAGGAGTGGGATTGATGGGCCATATGGCAACTCCATTTTTAGTAGACAGGAACCTCCATATAGCTTTCCGTAATGGTTGGACCAGTTTACCTTCCCACCAGTAGTGCAGGAGGGTCCCTTTTTCACCACATCCTCACCAACATTTGTAGTTGCTAATTTTCTCTTTAATATGTGCCTTTCTTACTGGTGTAAGTTGGTATCTCATTGTGGTTTTAATTTGCATTTCCCTATTTGTAAGGGAGCTGAACATTTTTTCATGTGCCTGTTTGTCATTTGCATTTCTTCAAAAAGAGTTCTTAGAGTTGATCTGTTTATTAATCAACCTAAAACTGGATGAGATAACCAAACTACATTTTTATTTTATAGGTCAAAAAAGGAACAACAGTGATTACTTCTTTGATCAGGATAAGAGCAGGAGTTTAGGACAAATGATCTATTCTTTGATTAAGGAGGAGGACTTAAGAATAGAACCATTGAGGAATTAGACCAAATGAATGGGTTTAGTACACTTTTATAGGGCATTGTACCACTAAAACACTGACTACATATTGTTCTAAAGAGCACATGGAGAGTTCTCTAGGATATGCTGGATCACAAAACAAGTATCAATAAATTCATGAAGACTGAAATATCAAGTATCTACCATGATTACAATGGTATCTGTAAGGTCGGTGGATAGAATAAGACAAGGAGACAGAAGTAAGAAAGAGGGTAAAGCTTTATTGCACTCCTGGTTGAAATTCACAGATCCCTAGCTTGGGATCTAAGAAGTCACACCCAGTGTACAGGCTAGAGGTTTTTTATATGCCACGTTTTGCCAGATTTGGGAAGCAGTGGAAAATAGTGCTGAGTCACATGTTGCCCTGCAGTTAGTAGGCTGTTGTTTGCTCCAGGCCACTGTTCCATAACGGGAGCAACTACCTGGCACCAGCTCATCTTGAAACTGCCGGATATTGTTTTCAACACATCCCTTCTCGGAACTACTGCCCTGGGGGTCTGGATGACCTTTCAGTATCAAAGTAGAAATCAACTAAAACATTTTTTAATTTAATTAATTATATTTGACATCATTTGTATTCCCTAGGGAGTACCCACCACCATTCCACCCATGTACCATCACCTCAGTCCCTTGCGCTCTATCTGCCCTCATCCCTGTCTTTGCCCTCCTCTCCTTCCCCTTCCCCCCATGGTCCCTTTGGTTTATCTTTTACTTTTTGGTCTCATTGAGTTTTTTGTTTGCTTTTGGTTGTAATTGCCCATTTCCTTGAGCTGCCTCTTCTTTGTTGTTGTTGCTCTTTCATATTCCTCCTAATAGTGAAGTCATTCGATATTTTTCTCTTGCCTTCTGACTTGTTTCACTGAGTATAATTCCTTCTAACTCCATCGATGTTTCTATAAAATTCCCTAGTTTCTTATTTTTGATTGCTGAATAATATTCCATTGTGTAAATGTACCACATCTTCTTGATCCAGTCATCTACTTTGGGCATTTGGGTAGAAATCAACCAAAATATTAAAAAAGTTACATGTTCTGCACTTTCATGTTTTCCCTCCATGAAAATCCCCATTCTGTTACAGATGGATTGACATGAAAGGGGGAGGAACATTGCAGCACAGTGAATGGATACTATTTTCCCTGCCCCCACTTATACACAGCTGCCCTATACTACAGCTCCTAGTAGTTCATTAACCAAATTGCCTGAGTGGGAGTGAGATGGATGTATTTGGAGGTGAAATTAAAGAAGGATGGGAGCCACTTGGAATAAACATGTGTATGAAAGGCATTGGGTTGCTCCTGGCCCATGGCAGAGACAATGGCACCTATGATCTTGACCTTGTTGATTATATGGTACATTTTAAATTTGGGGTCCCTCCTATCCCAGTTCTCTGGGACCTGCCTAACTCATTTTTTTGTGATACTCTACTAGAATGTGCCTTAGACGTGTGGCAAAGTTTGGGGACTCAGTTATTCCACTTGAGGCCAAGTCTGTTTGGGCATTTGCCCAAGAAGGAATGGGTAATTTTTGGAGTTTTATTGGGAATCTATTATTTAAAATTCTTTCTTTTGTCTGTCTCTCCACATGCACACCAATTCTACTAAAGAACTTTTACACTGAGAGTATGCTTTACTTGACTTTCTACATGCAAATGACTGGACTTCTTTTAGAATGTGTACCCCTTAATAGTATGGGGTCTCTGCATACCCCTACTATGCGTGCTTATAATTCCACCTATGCGTTCCAACCGATTTTGTTTAAAATATTACCACTGTGTAACTTTCCCCACATTAATACTACCACCATCTCCTTAACAAAATCAGGAATTATTAGCCATTCTCTTTATTTCTGAGGTAATTTTCGTAAGCATCTATTAGCAGGTAGAACACTGAATTACAGCGTAACAGGAAAAATAACATTTCCTCAGCCCTTCTACTTACTTGACTGAAACACTCCTTGTAATAAAAGGTTAACAGAAGAAAAAAATGAAAGTTTAGTAACATGGATACCTTCAGTATACACAGGAGGGACACAGGAAAACTTAGTAACTCCCTGAAATGGCCCAAGGTAGAATCTTAAATATCATCCTCAGTGAAAGGTTTTGCGTGGTTGGATGAGAGAGCAAGTGAGAGAGAGAGAGAGAGAGAGAGAGAGAGAGAAAGGGAGAGAGAAAGAAAGAGCCAGGCCATGTTTCTGACTATCAGGAAGTTTTATTGTGCTCCCGGGCGAGGTTCTCCAATCCCCAGATTGGGGGTCAGGGAAGTCGCACCCAGGTTACAGGCTGGGAGGTTTTTATAGGTGGGGTACTTTGGAGTGGGAAATTTTGAAGTTCCTCATGGAGGGAAGGTTGTGGCAGGAAGAAGTTTCCATTGGTGGTGACCCATATCGAAGCCCCCTAGGTTGCATTTCAGGTCCCCCTGCAGTCCCAGGCCGCATTCCACTGGGATTGAGCTACGTGAGTCACATGTCATCCTGTTCCACATCGAGAGCGACTTGCTGTTGCCATCTTACCTTGGTTACTGCTGGTTTCTCAGAACTGCTGCCCTGGGGACCTGGGTGAGGGATTTGGGTGAGGGGCCTGAGTAAGGGGCCTCTGTGACCTTTCACTCAGCTTAAGAGAAAAAATGTTAGAAGGAAACAGAAGACCAGTTATGGGAAGCTTACAAGAAAAGCCCAATTACATGGATATGATTGTTATAAAGATTTAAGTTGCTGTCTTCTCCATTTGTAAGTTTCAAGAGATGTGCTATCTTCCTATCCCTGTTTAAGGGAGACACCCTTATAAAAGGAGATTTTTCCTTTATGCATGTAGATGTTTCTTTTAAAAAGATAATTTTCTATATGGTTTTCCTGTGTCTTTTTTTTTTAATAATAGCTCAAAATAATCCTTATGATGGAGGATGAGAATAATGAAACTGGAAAGTAGACACCATAAGACCAGAAACCTGGTTCACACAAGCAGGTGGGGGTAGAAAGGATTAGCATAGCCATAAACCCAGTCATAGAAACCAAGACCCTTAAGTGCCAGTGCCTAAATCACAAAACATTAGATCTAAGGTATCAGACTGCTGTAGTGGTTATCAGGAGCTCAGAATTGAAAGTAAAGATATGGAGATTGAGCCCATTGTTGAATCTCCTGTCCATTTCAAATTCTACAGAGTTTATTCAAAGTCAGCAAGTAGCCACTTGGTGAAAGAGTCAGCCCTTCCCAATGGGAAGACTATATCAGTGCAGTCTCTTCACTGACATGGGGCAGCTGTCCTCCTGCCCACCTGTGACTATGCAGGTGCTCCTTTTTACCAACAGTCTGTCTCTCTGCAGGGCAGCAGCCTTCCTGCCTATCCGTGACCTGTACCATGCCAGGGTTTCTCCTGACCTTCCTCAGCAGAGGCAGCTCTCCTCAAGGCCACACGCCTGCAATCACGCAGGCCTCTCTCAGCAAACTTGTCCCTTTCAGGGCAGTTCTTTCTGCCCGTTTTTGTCCATGCAAGTGTCCTTTATTCTTCTGTCCCTTTCCCTAATAAACATGCTCTTTTAAATATAACTAATGTCTCTGCCTCGTGGAGAAACTCACCTGGGGAACTCGCTGTTTGCCGCTCAATGGGGAACACAGGTGAAACCTTTCTCAGAGTGAACCCAAGAACCCGGTTCTCCAAACCCACTGACTCCAAAAACAACATCACTTACAACAAAGACATATTTTGGGGTGATATTTTTGGTCCCCTATAGGACATATGTGTTTGTTTATTTCTCCTTCTCGACCAAAAATTTCCAAGCACTCACAACTAGCAGTAAAGATGTTTAAGCCCCCACTCTCCCACATATACATATGTAGATGTTATTGAGCAATCTGTGACATATCACTCATGCTCGGCAGTCCCGACTCTGAGCCACCAGGTTATTTCCACAAGGAAAGTGCTTTATTAGCAAGTGATGCCACATCAGGAGGAGAGCAGTTGGTACTCAGAAAAGCTTGACTCCCAGAGTTTCAAGTGATGGGAGATTATATAGGCAAGAATGTGGGAACATACAGGAGTTGGGAGAGTTTCTTCATCCTTGGATCTGGGGGCACTGGGAAATCTAGGGTAATTGATCACAAGACTATTGATAATATAAAATGATTTTCAGGTGTTTGTCAGACACTGCTGTTATCAGCATTCTCAGATGGGGCAGTAATATCTCACTAAGCATTAGCTAACCCATTATCATATCCCTGAGAATTGTGGTATAGTGACGTCTAAGTCAGGGGTCATATTTCCTGTTCAGTCCTGATGACGTATGCATTATTTTGCTGTCCACTTTATCATATACATAGTACTATGTACTACATATAATTAATATTAGATTTTTATGCCACATGTAGTACTATAATGATAGGCACACTATAAAATATGAAAACAATAATTGAAAAAGGATAAACTAAGACATAAAAATGATTAGAAGTTCAAACATGCTGTTTTTTCCTCCCATGAGGTATGTGTACTCCTGTTTAGAGGTTTATGGTCTACTCTCCATTATTATAATAGTCTCCAACCTATGGTAATATCTCCCATTGATCAACCCCTGTAGCACTCAAATGACACTTTTAGTATTTCATACTAAATGTCAGTGCCAATATCAATAATATCAAAGCCAAGCTAACCAGTCTTTTCTAAACCTGTCTTTTCTGATGATTATGGTAAAGGTCTATGGTGCTTGGATGGTGAGGGAGGGATGGTAACACACATTTGAGGAAGTGTGAAACCATTTCCCTAAATCACACAAAGTGTTTTAAACCAATGTTACCTCAATAATGGGGAAAAGGGAAATAAAATTTTGTAATATATACTTTAAGTTCCATGGAATATTAAAGATGTTAAACATATGAAACAACAAAGCCATCATCTTCCCACAACATTTACTTTAAATAAAAAACCTCTTAATTCCAAAATTATTTTTATATTATTTATTTACTTTTATTAAAGATTTATTTATTTATGCATACAAGAACTGGGGTGCAGGCTAGAGGTGTGGGGGGTGAGAGGAGTCACCAGAGACAGAGTGGGGAACAGAACAGGCAGATTGAAATACAGTGCTGAGGGGAGCAGCGGGCAAGGTAGGAGAGGTCTTCTGTGCCATGTGGGTCACCTCCCTGGCCGGGGATCAAACTTGTGCTGCAGTGGCCGCAGATGTTTCATAGTGTGGTGCTTAACCCTGTGTGCCACCAGGGAGACACCCAAAATTATTTTTAAATTCTGGCTTCCTTTCACAAGTATGAAGGGAAATAATTGTTAACAATTCACACAGGCCAAAGAGTTTTTTATTTTTTTTATTGAGGTATGAGTGATTTACAATGTTGTGTTTCAGAGTTACAGGTTGTCCCCATTCAGGTGTTTACATTATGCCAGAAACCACCATCAAAACATTTATAGTTTTCAACCATAGTCCAGTGTGCTCTCTCTCTGCTTTATTTTTTTTCTGTCTAATCCCCCCTCCTTATCTGATAGCCTATATTTCTAGGATTTGGTATTGGTTTGGCTTTATCTGACCCTTTACATTGTTTCTCTATATTCAACATACAAGTGACACTATCTGGTATTTGTCTATCTCCTTCTAATTTATTTGGCTTAGCATAATCTTTCCCATTTTCATCCATGTTCTCTCAAATGGTAAGAGTTTATTTTTTTCAATAGCTGAGTGGTAATCCATTGTGTATATATACCATGTCTTCCTGAACCACTCGCCTGTTTTCACTTAGGTTATTTTCCTAACTTGGTTATTATAAACAGTGCTGCAATGAACATAAGAGTGTATAGTACCCTTTGAATCAGCACTTTTGTATTTTTTTTTCGTAACTATAGAGGAGTGGAATTGCTGGGTCCTGTGGTACATCCATTTTTTAATGTTTTAAGAAACTTCCACATCGCTTTCCTTAGGAGCTAGACCAGTCTATATTCCTACCAACTCTGCAGGAGGGTTCCCTTTTCTCCACATTCTTGCCAACATCTGTTTTTTACAGTCTTTTTGATACGGGCCATTCTCACATGTGAGATGGCATCTCATTGTGGTTTTGATTTGCATTTCCCTGATAAATGATGATGATCATTTTTTTCATGTACCTGTTGCCCATATATATGTTTTCTTTATGAAGTGCTTATTGAGTTCTCCTGCCTATTTTTTTTAGGGGATTATTTCTTTTTGTTGATTTATATGAGTTTTGAATATTTTTGACATCAGTTCCTTCTTAGATGTATGGTGTGCAAATATTTTCTCCCACTCAGAAAGGTGCCTCTTTTTTATGTTGTTTTCACTGTGTACAAACTTTTCAGTTTGATGTACGACCAATTGTTTTGTTTTCCTTACTATAGGAGATGAATCCAAAAAGGCACTGTGAAGCCCAATTTTTGAAGTGTTTTGTCTGTTTGCTTTTATTTATTTTATGGTTTCATGTCTTACATTCAAGTTTTTTTATTAATTTTGAGTTATTTTTTAGTATGGCATGATACAGTGATCTAGTTTCATTCTTTTGTCTGTGACTGTCCAATTTTACCATAATTATTTTTGAAGAAGCCTTAATTTATCCAATGTATAACCTTGGATATTTAAATGTAGATTTATTGTTCTTATATGTATGGGCTTATTGCTGGACTCTTAATGCTTTTCTGTTTTTCTGTCTGTCTTTGTTCTAGTACCACACTGTCTTGATTATTTTAGCTTGGTAGTATAGTTTGAAGTCTGGGACTGTAATACCACCATTCTTCCTCTTTTTTGTCAGGTGCTTTGTCTGCTCAGGCTCTTTTGTAGTTCCATATTAATTTGATTAATGTTTGTTTTATATCATGGAAAACCCATTGAAACTTTGATATAGATTGCGTTTACTCTGTATATTGCTCTGGATAAGATGACCATCTTGATAATGTTAATTTTTACAATCCATGAACCCAAATTGCTCCTTAAAGTTTTAAATTCATAAGCCTTAACCTTTATGACTAAGTTTTTGTCACCTAGGCAGCTATGCATTAAACATCATAAATATCAAGCCAGTTCTTTTAAACTCAGTCTCTCTAGGTGAATCATTAGTGATCAACACCAGAAAACAGCAATGACTCACTAAAAACTGCCCTATTTTATTCAAAGACAATGAATTATCTGATAACTTATATAATATTAGAAGTAAATTACCAACACAGTAGTCTAATCATTCCCACTGCTAATGTAACCACATTTGCCTAAATAACAAGCAAATTGTTTACCTTTATTATTATTCATGAATGCAAGGGAATTACCTTAAGTTCGAATATCACTAAGGGAGATTTATTTATGGTAGAGAGTTGGAAGAGAGTTCAATTTACACAAAGCCATTTCTCTTGAAGTCTCTGTTGATGTATTTTGACCATGTGTCAACAGTATACTTTTAATGAATCATGGTTTTATATGATAGGAAAGACAATACAATAAAGTAATTACTTCATCAGGTATTGAAGGAGAGGAGATAAATCATTAGCAATTTTATTTCAATCACACTACAGAAGTGAGTTTTGATTCTCTGCATTTACTAATGTTAAACTTTATTAGTCATTTGAATATGTCATTAAGTTTTCCTACTTAAATTAAATGTTTGATATGCATTAATTAAATTTATTAATGTGATGGTACCCTCTTTTTCTTTCTACTACTATACTACAGTCCCTCACTTTTACTCTTCTGGGTAATTGTGATAGCCCCTGACTAATCCCCATACCTGCATTTATTTGCAAGTCTAATCCAGAATTACTATCACCATCAGAATATTAAAAACAATTGATATCCTTAAATTAGTACATATATAGATAAGAAGTATGACGTTTTTGTATAATCATTCCAACAAGTGATTAAGGTGATGAAGGGGAACTGACTGCATCTCTCCAAATATGCCTCTTGGGCGTAAGGATAGTTTTAAGGTGGTTTAAAAAAAAAGACATAGGAAAAGTGCTGAAAAACCAAGGAAGAAGCTATACATTTTAGAGATACATTTACATGTCTAAGGGAAATTATCATTTTTGTAAGGTTGTCATTCTTTCTGTACCAGAAAGAGTGAAAAGGATGCAAAATCTCGAGGGGGCAGCAAATTAAATCTATATAACGATCTTATTCTTATTTATTTGCCTTTCCTGGTAACCATCTGTAAACTGGCCTCCCCCGCTGCCCCAACATCCTTAATTGAAGAGGGCATTAAGGTGATGGCTTGGATCATTTCAGGGAGTTATTCAGTTTTCCTGGATCTCTTCCATGTATATATGAGTTATACATGTTATTAAACTTTTGTTGTCTCCTGTTAATCTTTTATTTCAAGGGGTATCTCAGTCAAGCAGCAGGAAGAGTAGAAGGAATAGTATTTTTCCTCTCCAGCATTTAGTACCTTTTTTATCCCCTTTTTATAGATGAGGATATTGAATCTCAGATAAAGTTAAAAAATTTTCTCAAGTTCAAATAGAGAACATTAGACCTGAAATAAATTTGGTTTGCTCTATCTTTAAAACATATCCTGAGCCCAACTCTACCTATATGCCCTACAAATTCTCCATGTAACAACCAGTCAAATTTATATATACATGTGTATATCAATCAATTATATATGCATATAAATCATATATAAGCTCTGCTTTAAAGTCCTCTAATATCTTCCCATAATAATTATAATAAAAAAACAAATTCCTTACTCTGTTCTACAAAGACAAACATTATCAGATCCTTGACTACTTCTAGAACCTAACCTCATGCAGGTTTTCTCCTTTATTCAGTTCATTCCAGTCGCACTGTTAAAACCATGGTTAGTTCACCTTGGGCTCCATGGCCCAGCCAGAAGAGTTATGCATATTTAACTACCTGTCCCTTGAGATTTTTTTCACAGAATTATCAGAGCTTGACATTTGTGCACTTTATACAACCTGAGTATGCAGAGAAATGATTGACCTTAAATTGAATTCCAAACTAACCAGCACCAAACAGAACTAAGAAGACAGACTCTGCAGAAAGGACTTTGCAGACTGCATTCATAGCAAAGGTTTCATCAGCAGGCAAGGTCCAGTTAGTTGGAATAACCTGGACTGGTTTGTGAGTAATTTTCAAACTTTGAAAAATTTATAACTCCCTCATCACTAGCTTAATTTTCCTCTTCCTCAGCACCCATAAAAATCAACCTTCATCTTTATATTGGGGGGGAGGGGAAGGGCATATTTGAAGTTTTCCTCCTGTTTCATTGCTTTACAACCTCATAATAAAACTTTTTCTTTCCTTAAAGCTGGTACCATAGCATTGGATTCTTTGAGTCTTGCACAGTGAGTCCTTCCTTGATAACACTGATGTTATGTTTCCGCAACACATCAAGTTCATGCGACATAAAGGCATTTAAAAAAGTACTCCCTTTCAGTGTAAGATTTTGCTCCAGATATTCACCAGGCTGAGTCCATCATTTAATTCATGTCTCAAACTACTTTACCTCATCAATCAAGCATTTTCTAACCCCACTCTAAAGCAACTTCCGGGCCTTCCTGGTGGCGCAGTGGATTGAGAACCACACTGTGAAGCATCCACTGCACAGCAGTGCAAGTTCAATCCCGGACCAGGGAGGGGACCCACATGGCGCAGCAGACCTCTCCTGCCTCACCCACTGCTTCCCTCAGCAGTGTATTTCAGTTGATCTGCCTGTTCTGTTCCCAATTCTGTCTCTGTTGAATCCTCTCACCTCCCATGCCTCTGGCCTGTACCTCAGCTGTTGTACGTATAAAAATAAATAAATCTTTAAAAAAAAAAGTAATAAAGCAGCTTCCCTGTTCCCGACCAGTCATTATCAACTGCCTTATTTCATTTTCTTCTTTGTGTTTACCAACAACTGAATTTGTTTTTTCTATTATTGTCATCTTTTACCCACAGTGATAAAGTAAGTACCTTGAGAACAGAGACCTTGCCAATGTTAAGTAGGGCAGAAAATTTCCCCTTACCGTCTGGTTTCTTTTTAACTGGTCAAGCAACGAAGTTAATATCAAATAGATTAGTAGGAGGAAAAACACAATTTTAATAATATACTAATTACATCTATGGAAAATCTACATAGATGTGGATTCTAAGTCAGTGAGTAGAAAGAGGAGTATACATCCTGCGCTAAGGAATGAGGTAGGGGTCTGGGACTTCAAAGAGAGAGGAAAAGAACCCTCACATCAAGGGGACTGTGACTCATGACAAAAAGCAGATGCTCTGTGATTAGATTTGTGCCCTGTCACATTAGGTTTCTCTGATTGAAAGATTTTTTCTGGTAAAAACCCTAACTCGGGGTAATACCCTCATTTCACATTCTTCTAGGTAAGAGTGTGATAAAATTTTCTTGTGAGCTTCCAGAACCTTAATTGAGCTCAGCTTGAAATAACTCACATGCCAGAGTAACTTCTTTGGAAGGCTTTTTCTGACAGCTTGGTAAGGTTTATCTGAACATTTTGGGGCAACCATCCTTCACCACTTTATTCAATATATCATTTCTATGGCCTCAATTACTAGAACATACATAGGAGCTCAATTAGCGTTCATTGACTGACATTCAGTTTTAACTGACTTCAGAGCACCAGCTCTTAACCAGTATGATAAACCATGTCCTAAAGCATGGATTTCATCACTTTTTTTCTTTTATTGCTTAAACTAGTTCATATTGCTATAGAATTACTCTGGCTCTTAACAGGCTATGGAAGGAGAAACCAAGTGATACTCAAGGATTCTGGAGACCAGGCACTTTATTTCACATTTATATGAATATGGATCCAGACATAGACCTTTTCCAAAAATCTGGGCCCCCGAACAAAGGCTGGGAGCTTCTTTTATACTTCGCTATCTCTACATTTGCTACATAGGTTAAAAATATATATATATAGATATACAAAACCACATGATTGACGGCTACTTCCCAGGGGAAAAGAGGAGTTTTTCAGGGAGATAATTTTTCAAGGACACAGACCAGCCCGACCCGTTATCTGACCTTTTGAAAAAGATTTATTTATTTATGCATACAAGCACTGGGGTACAGGCCAGAGGTGTGGGGGGGTGAGAGGATTCACCACAGAGAGCGGAGAGCAGAACAGGCAGATAAATAGAAGTACACTGCTGAGGGGAGCAGCGGGTGAGGCAGGAGAGGTCTGCTGCGCCATGTGGATCCCCTCCCTGGCCGGCAGCAGGGATCGAACTCGTGCTGCAGTGACTGCAGGGATCGGAACTCGTGCTGCAGTGACTGCGGGTTTGCTTCATAGTGCGCTGCTTAACCCACTGCGCCACCAGGGAGGCCCCCTATCTGACCTTTTGAAATGCAGCTCTGTTTAGGAGTGCTGAGACTGGGCTATGAATCTAACTTGTTAACTGTACCTGCATTGGTATGTTAATTGCACTTAGGCTAAACTCTGTGACGGGGGAGGTAGGTATCTTCACATCCATTGTCCAGCAATATTTCTTTCACAATATCACTCATGCTCAGAATGCCATGCCCTCAACCATAAGTTTGTTTCTACAAAGGAAGCATTTTATTAGTGTGTTACATTTTGTGGGGACAGCAGAATCGGTATTCTGAAAATGCTGCCTTCCAGCATGTCAAGTGAAGCAAGATTATATAGGAAAAAAAGGGATATGGGATACACAAGAATGGGGAAAACTTCTGTATTCTCAGGTCCGGGAGAGGAGAGGCACCGGGCAGTCTAGGGGCAGTCAATCACAAGACTATTGATGATATTTCTCAAGTAATTGTTCTCCTCTGTGTTACCAATTAAGACAACCTTCTGGTGTTCATCAGGCACTGACTTTATTAGTATCCTTAGAAAAAGTACATAATTTCATTATTGCCCTACGGAATATATAACACAGTTACTTCTAAGGCTGAGTTCTGGTTCAGACACAACTGTACTTCTTTCTTCAAAAATCATCAGCATCACAGTATATAAGTGATAATGGATTAATATCCAAGATAAATAATAAACTTCAATAATAAAACAAGAACAAATAACCCAGCACTCCCTGTCCAGGAAGGTGACCACATGACGCAGCAGACCTCTCCTGCCTCGCCTGCTGCTCCCCTCAGCAGTGTGTTTCAGTCAGTCTGCTTGTTCTGCTCCTCACTCTGTCTCTGGTGGATCTTCTTACCGCCCACACCACTGGCCTGTACCTCAGCTCTTGTATGCATAAATAAATAAAATCTTTTAAACAAAAAAGTCAAAAAACTTTTTAAAACTCCTGTAATATTGACATGCATAAGATGATCAAAATGCATTTCTTACATATTTATATAATGTATAATTTGTATGTAATTGTGGTCCCTGGCTCAGAGTTCCCCAGTCCTAGGAATTTCCTAAGTGAAAAAAGCAATGGGAGCCTCTTTTGTCATCCGATCTTGCCCTAGTTCCCTGAAATTGCTTCAGAGCAACAAAGATAAAATGGGTGTCTTGTTATTTATAACAAACCTACAGCTGGGTTTATGTTAATTGATAGATTTTGAAAAGTACATGAGTATGGGGGGCTTGCCAAGAGACCTAACAACAAATAGATGATTGAAACTTGTAGCCCCAACCCCTGATACTCATGAAGGGGAGAGGGTTACAAGTTAAACCAATCATGAACAGCCAGTGATTTAATAAAACTTGCCTATGTAATGAGGCATCCATAAAATCCATCCCAAAAAGATGGGATTCACAAAACTCCAGGGTTGCTGAAGATGTGGCGATGCTGAGAGAGTGGCAGGCTGTGAGGGAGCACAGAAGCTCTGCATTTTTTCCCCATATCTTGCCCTAAGCATCACTACTATCAGACGATTCCTGAGTTATATCCTTTTATAATAAATTGTAGCCTAGTAAGTAAAATATTTATCTGAGTTCTGCAAATCATTACCAAATTAATCAAACCCAAGGAGGACTGGAACTCCAATCTATCGCCAGTTGGTCAAAAGTCCAGATAACAACCTAGACTTGGATACTGGTGTATAAAAAGGGGCAGGGAAGCAGTCTTATAGGACTACCCCTAAAATGTATTTGGAATCTGATGTTATCTCTGGATAGATAATATCAGAATTGAGTTCAAATGTACGGTCAGAGCATTGTTAGTTGGTGTAGGGAACCCCCAAAACACACACACACACACACACACACATGCTGCAATTTGGTACAGATCCCTTATATCTTCACAGATAATTAATTTTTTTTTCCTTCACGTTTTCCTCTATGGCACTTTGTAGATCTTAAAACTCTCCTCAAATTGAACACCATAATAAAGTTACTTGTGTCATGTCTGCCTGCAGATTGCTACCTCTTATTTTCCATCATGTTTTTTATATAGGGCTTAGCACATAAAGCCTACTCAAAATAGTGAACCGAATTCAATACTTGTGGGCTCTGCCATCTCTGTCAGCAATCATGTTTATTGTTTATACTACTTTATGCCTTTTGTTTTATAATTACTTTCTTTGACTTGGCTATGTAATATCCCTCCAGTCAGATTTTAAGGTAGCAAAATTTCTTTCAGAGTTATTATTCCTTGTCTTTTCTCTTGTCAACACAACTCCCCAATCCAATAGTTCCCCATTACTGTCCCCTTACACTGAGTATGTTGCTGGCTATATAGCAAGCATAGTCTGTACTGACAGTAAATTAAGATGAAACAAATAAGTGAACACAATAAGATTTCCACTAAATTTAGTCTGAATAGTTAAAAAGGAAAATATGAAAGCAGTCTCACTAATTTTTTCTTTACTCAGTTTCAAGTAAAAGTATAACTAAATGGGGAGGAGGAGGTATGGTGGTAACTCTGGGCTGCCGGCCAAAGGCAGGGAGAGAGCCAGAATACCTTGGGTCATAATTGCTAGCAAATTTGTACAGACATTTATAGCAAAGATAGGGTAAAGCAGACAAAGCATGATCAGACCGTTACTCACCTTCTCTTCAATGGATACCTCTCCCACCTACTCTAGCAGGGAGACATAAGCAACTTTGGTATGAGTAAATGCACAATTCAGTTTTTCCTTAGCATTCTTTCAAGTTACCAGTAAAGGTTTAAAAATAGCTACTTTTCAAGGCTAACCATTTGTCAGGCAAATAACAAAACACTATTGTGTTACAAACTTTATGCATATCCCTGGAAGGAGAGATAATTTTCAAAATATTAGTGGACTGGTAAATATTTAGTCACTAATTAAGAGTTTGCAGTGGCCATATTTATCTTTTAAATGTGAAATTTAGTCTGGACTACCATCAGTTTTTAAGATTTCTCTTTTTTGCCTAAGGTGGCTTATGACATGGTGTAGATGAGTCAGACCAAACAAATGTCTTGTGTTTTTCCAAAGTAAACATTGTATGGACACAGAATTTGGCCCTCATCTCTGCCTATAAAAGCACAAGACTGCTTGAGCTTTTTTACAAAAATAAGGAAGAGGAAAGGAGCACGGGAACATAAGGAAAGTTTTTTTTTTAATGAATAAACATTGAGACTGTTGAGGAAAACCAGCAGGTTTGGTTGATTGTTTATGAATTTAGTAAATGTTGTGATTGTTTTAGAAAGACCTGTATAGTCACAGACAAACACACAGCAGGAATTGGAAAAGTAACTCTGTCCCTGAAGACTACCTAGAACAACCACAAACTGATCCAATTATAATTAGGTGACCCTTTGACAAGTAGGACAAACAAAATATAAAATAACATTTGAAAATATTACTGCCACCAAGATGCCCAAGTAGCATCTCCAGAAAGACATTCCCTGATCCAGACTGTAAATGAGAGGAAGCAAAAGAATGATGAAGAATGAAGCATGTCAATTCTATAGTAGCTAAAGAAAGGCATTTCACCCTGAGAATCAGGAACAATCTCCTGACAATATAATTATACAGTAACCCTGCAACTATAAAGAATATTTCTGACAGGAGCAGGTCTTTAGTATACTTGAAAGGCCTCATAAGAGGAACTGTTTATGGTACAGTAAATAGCAACTGCATTCAAAGGGCTTGTGCTTTTGGCTTTAAAAATAAAATTCCCCATACCCATATAATTTCGTCACATAAGTAGGCCAAGGTCTATTCTTCTTTTCATAGAATGGGAAAATTGAGATTTCTTTTTGAAAATATTCTGGCATGTTTTATTTCAATTCTAGGTGTTTAACACAATAGACTTCTATATTCTAACTGGTAAATAAATACACAACCCAATATCCCCCTCCTTGAGGTATCTCTGATTGTCATGCCACAATTATTGCCTTATTTACCTATGAAATTGTTCCTCCACATGGAAGAAAAGTTATTTTTATATATAATTTGCAAAATCCTATTTAAGGAAAATATATTGAAATTGTGGCTTATCAGAAAATATTAAATTGTAGTAAGTTAGGCATGGTATAAACCACTTGAACAAACTGGTGTTAAGATTATTTGGAGAAAGAAAAGACATAGAAACACACTCTCAGAAAATTTGTGGCAGAATGAATTACACTTGTCTGCTATAAATTAAATTACATTAATAAGCAGATTGAAATGCATCAAACTCAAAAGCTTCCTTGGAACCCTATGAAATAATGAATTTAAAGATCTGTACTGAAGATTATACATCTAATCAATCCAGTTCTTGAAATTTCTGAATTCTAATAAGGAATTTTTGCTGTCATACCAAGAAAGTAGAAGCTAAGGATGAAATTAAGGTTTAAAATGATATTATTCAAAGTACATTAATTTGACCATGTACTGAACAGACTCATGAAAATTATTTAATATGGAGACTAACTCTAAGTTGCACCATCCCAGACATTTCAAATTATGTTTGTTTTATGGAATTGAGAGAATTTGGAATGTCTAGCTGTAACAAACCCCTTAGGCTATTCTATTTTCATCAATGTTTGATAAATACTGATTTAGGTAGTTATGCTGGGTTTTCCTTTGATGTTCAAACCAATCTTTCTAACCTCTGTATGAGGTTAGACTGAGCTACTGTCCTATCCCAAATGATAGCAATGAACAAGGCCTTTATATGATTAAATGCATAGCCCCATTTTCTGGAAAGAAACTTTGTACTTTGAAAACCTGTGATATCCACTGCACACATTTATCTATGTAAAGGTCAAGTCAAGGCCTTTGGGAACCTTTATAAAAAAGGTTTAATAAGTCATAAAATGCTAGAGTATTGATATCATTATAAGCTATAATTTCCTAAAGGGCAAAAAAAAAATGTAACTGAACAATGGACATGTGGGAAAATGTTTAAAAATGAAACTTTTTGAAGATGATGGCTATTAGTAAAAATAGAAAGTGCAGTTTAATATTTACTTAGTAGAATATTAGAAACAGTGAATATTTATTTATACCACACATGCACACACAGAAGTCAGTTAACAGTTTTTGCTGAGCATGTGAAAAAAACTGCCTAATCTTCTGATTTAGACACCGCAGTCAATGAAATCTGCAGAAGGTCCACAGTAGCAGTTTACAATAAACTCCAAAACGTTCCATGTCTTTCTGGTGAACTTAATTATCACAGTGCCTTTTAAACACCATAAGGGCAATGTCTATTGATTATAATGTTGCTTACCGCTGAGAGGAAAACTTACCCACTACATATTCCTTAGTGGGTAATTATTGTCAGCCTGTCACTTATGCCTCACAAGATTTTCTTTTAACACAATTAATATTGATGACAGTGTTGATAATGATGATGATTATGACAATAATAATAATAATTCTTAATGCTCAATTAACACATTCTATTAAGATAGCTGGAAATTTAAATATGTTCACAGAATATCATTTCCTTTACAATGAAAACATAAGGTAACATATTCTAAAGACTCAGTTGCATTCTGATGATAATTTGAGATTTTTTTCAGAAACCAGATCCTAAAGACATCTTTAAAGAGTCTCAAAACACCTTTAATGAACAGTTATAAGACAAATATATATTTAATGCAAGGTTATATCCACTACCATATAAAATTTTGCTTTCCATTTCCCATAACTCATATAAAAATAATTGCCAAAGGAATATATATGGAAAATGACTTCTACTTAGTAAAGAGAGAAAATGGCTGAATCGTTCTTGTAAGTTTTGCAAAATATACCTCCTTGTTACAATAAAGAAATAAAAGGAATGTACAAAAAAGGCAGCTCTGCCAATTATTCAATTATCAACATTTTGAATGTAGTACTGTACTCTTACTATTTTCAAGAGTGAAGATAATAGTTTTCATTTCAAATATAAGGTGAGGCCAAATGTGTTTTTGAAACTCCAATCATAAATAGATCTAAAGTTGAATTAAATTTCTCTTTGAGAAGTTAAACACAAAATGTAAATTTATCTAGTATTATCTATATGCTTTGTGTATGTACATATATATTAAAGGTTC
Source organism: Galemys pyrenaicus (assembly GCA_019455555.1). Classification (NCBI taxonomy): domain Eukaryota; kingdom Metazoa; phylum Chordata; class Mammalia; order Eulipotyphla; family Talpidae; genus Galemys; species Galemys pyrenaicus. Next base: position 1,488,367 of record JAGFMF010011651.1, on the reverse strand, counting down.
ACTTGCATCACCATTTTTAAAAATGTCATTTTGTAATTAAGCTATAGTTATTCTCTCATTCTGTCTTAATTTCTGGATGAGATAGAAAAATAAAAAGGACTGGACAATTTTACCTTTACTATCCCTTCTTCAAGTCTATGATTATGACATGATTATTAAAGAATTATCAATACTTAGTTGTCAACGTGGATTAGATGGAAAATATAGATTGAGGGGAAGTACCTCCGATGTGAATGCAAATATTCCTAGTGTACAGGTGCCAAACTATAAAGTTGTTTGTTATGCTGCAAAATGTATTATGAGGTACTTTTATCGCTTGAAACATATACAAAGATAGCTGTTTTCACTAAATATAAGTCAGTATCATTACAGAATGTAGAGCCATCCAAACCAGTAAAAGCCTACATACCATCATCACTATGAAAAAACAAGAGGTATTTAGAAAATATCATTTTCTTAACACAACCTGCTATAACAAAATACCATAGACTACCCAGCTTAAATAACATACAGTTATTTCTCATGACCAGAGGCTGGAAAATCAAAGATCAATATGATAATGGAAAAATAAGTTTCATATTAAGGACTTTCCTTTTGACTTATAGGTAGCCACCATTTCTGTGTCCTCTTTGTATGCATGTCAGGGAAAAAGAGAACAAGCTCTTTTGTGCCTTTTCTTTTTTTTTAAAGATTTATTTATTTATGCATACAAGCACTGGGGTACAGGCCAGAGGTGTGGGGGGTGAGAGGATTCACCACAGAGAGCAGGGAGCAGAACAGGCAGATCAACGGAAGTACACTGCTGAGGGGAGCAGCGGGCACAGCAGGAGAGGTCTGCTGTGCCATGTGGGTCCCCCCCTGGCCGGCAGCAGGGATAGAACTCGTGCTGCAGTGGCTGCGGTCTGCTTCATAGTGCGTTGCTTAACCCACTGCGCCACCAGGGAGGCCCCTTTCTCTTCAGATCGTATCAATCTTTCGCCTTTTGTGCCTTTTCTTATAAAAACTTTAATTCCAACATAAGGGTCACACTTTTCTTGAAGTTATCTAATTCTAATAAACTCCCAGAAGTGTCATATCCAATTACCATCACAATGTCAGTTAGGACATCAACATAGGAATTTTGGGGGGACACTAACATTCAGTCATAAACAATTTTTAACCTCAAGATAAAATAACAAGCTCCTTAGTTAGTCAAAATGTATTTGATCAAGAATAGCATGGCTGTAATGCAGGGGATGCAAGCTATGCTGAAACTAAGGCAAATGGAAAGAGACAAAGGGAAGGCTGGTTTTTACTAGGTTTTGGGAGACAATCGGAAAGGAATATTTTGAATAAAGTACTAGAAGAGAACAAGAGTGAAGTTTTAAGGTTGCTTCTCATTGGCTTCAGATTTCTCATTTGTAGGCAACTTGTTGTTGGGCAAGGAAACTTACAGCTGAGGTATATAATCAGGAGCAAGTGGCACCTGCACAACACCCCTCCCATTATAGCTTCCTGATTTAATTTAAATCAGGTTTCCTTTATTCAGTTTTCAAACAGTCATGTTACTTGCCAAAAAGACAAAGATTACATTACACTGAATGCAATACAGAATAAGACTTGAATAGAACAGCATCAAATCTGAATTATTGCAACTTACTGTGGAGGAAAAGTACTACCCACCCTCACCCCTTCTGATAACCTTGGTCTTTGTATGAACCAGATATTTAAATGCCCCAATTCATTATTCTACCATCTTCTATTTATGTAATAGCATTGCAATCATTTATGGTGAAATAAATATGACTGACTGAGATAGTATTTTTCAACTTGTCTGCAATGTATTGACCTACCATCATAAAATAAAAATGCAATATTTGGGAGGACTCTTTCATCACTATGTATGAATTACTGTACCCAATTGAGGGTGTGACTTCTTTACATTAACCAAAGGTCCTGATTCAGCAGTTCATTGTAGAACAGTAAACTGAGGTACAGTTTTTGTCTTTGCTCATCAGCATGGTGTTGTTTTCCTACTTTCAGAAGCGCAAACTCTCAGTAAGACTTGAAGGATGACTGCATAGTCTGAATGTTTTTGTTACACCCAAATTTATATTCGGGAATACTAACCCTCAAAGGAGATTTTAGCAGATGTGACTTTGGCAGGTAGTTAAATCATATGGATGGAGCCCTAATGAATGGGATTAGTGTTCTCATAAAAGAGCCTGAGACAGTCCCTCCTACCAAACAACCACCAAGTGAAAATACAAAAATCTGTGAGACAGAAAGTGTTCCTTATCCCACCATGCTGACACCCTGATTTTGGCAGATGTCCAACCTTCAGAATTATGAGGGAAAAATTTCTGTTTATCAGCTACCCAGTCTATGGTAGTTTATTACAGGCACTTAATAGACCAAAACGATGTCATTTTGGAAACAAGCCATGAAACTCAGGTTTCACAGAACAAAATACAACTTTACAGAAGTACTATTGAACATCCACCTTTCTTAATTTAACTATAACTCAAAACATGATTTTAGATTCTGGTCACCTAAATATACATATTTTTTGTTTTGTTTAAGACACCTGAGATACTGATGACGGCAATGTTTTGCAAAATTTGTTGTCATAAATCTTTTTTACATGCTTAAATGGTCAGTTCTTTAATTTGTCTCTAATGGTATCCTAAAACTCCTATAATAAAACAGGATGGAATTATTTTTTTTTTCCTTTTTAAGTTTGCCCAGTCCCTGAAGTGGCCATCAGTGGATCCTTTCACTAATCATACAATAGTATAAATTCAAATACATTTGAACACTGGATGGACTCTGAGATAAACAGATTTCAAATTAATTCATGCCTACAAATTTTGAGATTTGTAGTCAAAATTTCTTAGTCCTATGTCACTTCTGTATCCTTCTTAGTTCTATGCCATTTGCTCCTCCATATCTATGTCACATAGATATGATAATCATAATCAGTTTCTACACACAAAATATGGGCAATTCAGAGATCAAAATTAGTGTGAGAAATTATTTAAATGAGTACTGCATAAGAAAAAGATTAATCAGAATATAGAAATGGCTGGAGTATGCATAGCCATATTTCTCATTGGTTGCTCCATTAGTAGTCTAACCAAAGACGGAATAAATTTCATTTAGTAAACTTAAAGAAAATACAGCATTTTTGTTGATGTTGTTTTTAAAAACTCCCAGTGATTAGGCATCCATAGCTGAATTTAAATATTTTGTCAATTTTCTGGCCAGTTTTTTTTTTCCTTCTAAAAGGAATGTCTAATAAAGTTTAACATAAAGTAGAGAAATTATATTGTTGATTAATAGTAATGTGAAAGAGATGAATCTATATCTTATTAATTGTATTTAATTACTTGACTTATGATGTCTACATATTAAGATTTATTACATGTCCTTTTACTCAAGCAAAACCAGGGTAATTTAGAAGCTTGTAATTTATTTCCAGCTATTTTATAAAATAGAAAGCTTATGAAAATGTTTACCTGTCCTACACAAAAACACTGATCCAAAAGAGCACCTGTACCCCTATGTTTATTGCAGCACTATTTATAATTGGTAAGACCTGGAAACAACCCAAATACCCAAAAGTAGAGGACTGGATCATGAAGATGTGGTACATATACACAATGGAATACTATTCAGCAATCAAAAATGAGAAACTAGGGAATTTTATAGAAACATGGATGGAGCTAGAGGGAGTTATACACAGTGAAACAAGTCAGAAGGTAAAAGAAAAATATTGGATGGTTTCACTATTAGGAGGAATGTGAAAGAGCAACAGCTATAAAAAAAAAAAGAAGAAGAGTAAGCTCAAGGAAATGGGCAATTACAACCAAAAACAACCAAACAAACAACAACAAAAACTCAACAATACCAAAAGGTCCAAGATAAACTAAAGGGACTAATGAGGGGGAGTGGAGGGAGGGCAAAGATGGGGATGAGGGTAGAAGGAGCACAAGAGGCTGAGGTGATGGTGTACGGTGAAATGGCAGTGGGAATTCCCTGGGGAATACAAATGATGTAAAATATAATCAAATAAATCTAATTTTAAAAAAATTTTACCTGTCCTAACAATATAAAGAAGAAAATCTAAACCCAACCTCATCAACCTAAGTGTAATTTAATTATAATTCCTATTTAATGAAATGGAATTTTTCTTTATTGACAAAGTAGACTGAACTGGGTGTCCTGGTCACTAAATTCTGATGTGCAGAGGAGGGTTCCCTCATACAGCAATTCTCCAGACACCAGTTGGGTATATTACAATTCAACTCAATACAGTTCAGTTCTGACACAATCTACCCTAAAATTGGCACTACTTGGCCTTTGTTTTCAGACTAACTTGATGAATCCTGCTTTTGTAACAGGGTGGTCCCCAGGAAAGGGGAAGTTCCAGGATCCCTGGCCCACCCAAAGGAGGGTGGAGCTGAGCAGGTAGGAGAAGAAGCTAGAGAGGAGACTGGATCGCTTCTCGGCCTTTTGGCTAAGATCAAGTGTAGTAGAGAGGAGACTGGAGAAGGAAGGAAGGAGGATGGTGAGCAAGAAGTTCTGGAGGAGGGACGTGGAGCAGAGGGACATGTGAAGAAACTGCGCTTGCTTCTTGGTCCTGGACTGGTTGGAACAGATGTGGGTGAGCGACCCATGGAGAGGTTAAAAATGGCAGATTTTATATTGATTTTGATTTTGTTCTTTTCCTCCAAGATTTGTCTGACCCTTTCTGACCCTTTTTAATGGGTCCCTGCTGAAAGGTGTTTAGACTTGTGGCAGGCTTTTGGTCCTTGCTTTGGTCCAATCCTGTTCGGCTGGACTTCTACCCATGAGAGGATGGGTAACTTTGGCTGCTTGATTTAGTAACTATATTTTTTGTCTTTTCAGTATTGTTTACTAATTGTGTTACACTTCCTTTACATTAAAGGTATTATATGTTTTGTCTTGATGTGGCAGATGGCAGAACCTATTTAGAGTGGGCAGGTTTGGGGATTCTGGGGTGCCCCATCACTGTCTTGTAGCATAGTCACAGGTAAAGGTTCAGTCCCACTAGACTGTCTCCCAACGCCCCGACTTCAGTTGCAGTCACAAAGCCAGACTGTTAGCTATGCTTCTAATTGACTGACTATATAAATCATAGGTTCCCAGGAACCCCTCCTCAGATTCAGTTAATTTGTCAGAGCAGCTCACAGAACTCAGAGAAACATTATACTTACAGATTCACTGGTATATGACAAAGGACATTATACAGGAACATCCAAATGAAGACAAGCATAATGCAAAATATAGGGAAGGGATGCAGAACTTACGAGTCCTTTCCAGAAGTGCAACTAAGTCCTAGGTCAAGTAGAGCAAGTTAGGATAACTAAGTAGCTTCAGGTGTTACTGGACTACAGCTGACAGGAGCAGCTTGTACTCCACTACAAGTTAGCTGTAGCAGTCGCTTCTCAGAGACCTTTTATGTAGCAGTGTACTGCCTGGATTGTGGAATGGACCAATCAGGGATGAGCTGTGAGTTGATTGATACTTTATTGCCAGGACTCCACCTCTCACCACAAGTCAGTGGTGGCAGAACACTTTTATGTAAAGTGCACTTCCTGGATTTTGGAATGGACCAATCAGGTGCAGGACTGAAAAATGGTCCAATCATACTGTGGGAGGGGTACCCTGAAAGTAGATATAAGCCAGGGTCGGAGGGTGCCTTGGACAGATGGAGATATAGACACACAGACTCTCATGGACACACAGACTCACATGAACATATGCAGACAGATAGAGAAGAGCACAGAGAAGGAGCAGCCTGGAGGAAGAAAGGTCTTGAGAAACAGCAGTCCTGAGGAAGAGCCCTGGCAGAAGCAGAGAGCCCTGAAGAAGAGAAGACAGTTCCAGGCTCCAAAGAAAGGAGGAAAGCATCCAGCAGCATGGAGAAGCAGCAGCCTGAGGAAGAAAAGGTCTAGAGAAACAGCAGTCCCAAGGAAGAGCCCCTGCAGAAGCAGAGAGCCCTGAAGAAGAGATGGTTCCAGCCTCCAAAGAAAGGAGGGAAGCCTCCAGCAGCACCCCCTAAGGAGGGAGGAGAGGCCGAAGGACTCTGCCAGAGACTGGGCCTCAGTCCTGTCCCTGACATTGACTGAAAAGATCATCAAAGGCCCTGGGCCTGGTGTCTCAAAGAGCTGTTTGTTGCTGGTGTAAGGAAACAACTCATAAAAGCAGGACAAGTAGTGGCCATTGCTACTGGCCAGTGCTGTCCAGCAGTCCTGGTGACCAGTGAAGCAATCACTGACGCTATCTGGATGAAGCAGCGAGCCTCTTGTGGATAGGTAAGCATTTTTGTTTTTCCTGTTTGTAAATAAACCCTATGATTGTTGTTCCTGTAGCCTGAGGTCTTTTGCAATTGTGCACATGGGTGAGAAGCCATAGACAGTGACCTGTATTGGGCACAGTCATCTGTTAGGCTATAGTCCCTATTGCTATAGCCCTTGATTCTGGTTTGTGGCCTTCTGGCCTTTTGGGGCTTTTTGGGGGCTCTCTGGCCTCAGAGCCCTCCTCTGCCCCTATTTCACAGGGACAGTACAGGTGGGGTCCCAGGAGAGTTAAGCTTCCAGATATTTGGGCAACAAAAAGGATAAGAGACCATCCAGAAATGGGAAATACAAAATTCCAATGGGAGCTAGTCAATACCCTAGGACTAGGAAAAAAAGGACACTTACAAGCACAGGAGAGATAAAGGATGTAAAGTAGGAAGATTCCAAGTACAGAACTAAATTTGGTGAGACCACCAAGAAATAACCATTCACAAAGAGACTGGTGGGACTGTAGAAAAATTATGGAAACAATGTATGTATCTCTCCCTGAGGCATGACTCCACTTCAGCTCCCTTGCCCCTCCCTGGCCTGGTTCCACTGACCTGGGAGTCCCACTTTCTGTTCCTTTTCTCCTCAATACATTTTTTTTCCTCTAAACAAAATCTACCTCTTCTCACTTGCTTGCCTGAGCATCTGTAGAGTTCCTTCTGTGGGCTTTGTGAGACACCAACTCCTGGTGGTCTAGTGTCTGGGATTCAGTGCTGCCACTGCAGCCTGAGATCCATTCCTGGCTGTAAGACTAGGCCTGAAAACCTGAAATTACGGTATCACAACTTTCACCAAATCTTCATGTGTCCACCAATCCAGAAACTCTCCAAACAGATTGATTAGCACATTGGCCAGAGGTAATGGAACTCAATCTCCATTCCCTCCCTTCCCTGGAAGTCCAAGGTAGAACAGGAAGTTCTAACTTTAGTTGCTTGGGAGTGGGTGAGGGGTGTCATTAACATAACAAAACACCTTTTTCATTTTCAACACAGGAAATTTTAAGGATTTTTGAGACTGTGGACTGAGACCATATATACATGCGAATTATATAAAATCCATTATTACACTATAAATTTTGAGTGGCTCTTGGTTCCTGCCTTTATGATATTTTAACGTTATAACTTAACAAAAGGTTTTCTGGTACTATCTGCACTCACAATATATATATGTATATGTACACACATATACACATAAATAAATGCATTTTGGAGTTGCAAACCTAATAACTATTAGTGGTCATTTTTTAAAAACTTTTAATGAATTGATTCAAAATATTGCCTCTTCTACATTCCAAGGAATAATGCCAGCATTTAGGGAGATAAGGATTATAGCTTGTAGTCTCACTGTTACATAAATTTCTAAAACTATATAAGGATATATCTACATCTCAGACAGGAAATATAGATCTTTCCATAAAGAAAATCAAAATCCAAAAAGGCAGTGGGCAAATCATATGCCAAGAAATTTACAGTTGAAATATGAAAGGACAATTTTAGTGTCAGATTTGGCAGATCACTTAGTAAGTATGAGGGAGTGAGACACACTAACTTTCAATACTAGTCTGGGTCAGAGAGTCTATTCTTAGGTAGAAAATAGCTTTCAAGCCCCAGTACATTTTTATTATATTACCTTTCACCTTCCTTTATATAAAAATTGCCATAAGTAAAGCCAATAGGGCACTCAGAAAATCCAGGCATAAATATTACATCATTAATGTATTGGGGATTATTGTGTAAGTTTTAGATAAAGCAAAAAAATGAGTTAATTTAATATAGTGTGTTTGCACAGCACAGCTGTACATAACCAAGCTTGCTACCACAACACTGTAGTTAGTTTTCTGTTGTCCACGACCAGCTTAAGATGGGCCTCTCTGGAAAATAATGTTAAAGATCTTTTATCTTTATCAGGATTTTATCAGGTATTATTTTCACCTCTGTAATATGGCTTTATTGGTATTAGATGACACATAATACTCAAATAGACGTTAGATATTTAGAATCTAGACAACTTGCAAATAAGGGAGATACAATTAAAATGGTGAATTTTGAAAGGATTCCCAGAAAATGCTGCTCAGGATGCAAGAAAAAGGGGAATTTTCTTGCAATATTGGGATGTATCCACGTAACATTTTATAAGGTTAAAAACTGAGTCAAGAATCCTTGCCCAGCAGGCAAGTTTGGGAAGCTTGAATAGATAAGGGAATTGATAAGATTGCCATGGGAACTGGTCACTAAGACCAACAACCATGACCAGAAAAAACAGACCAGCTCCAAGAAAGCACAAGCAGGGCTAGGACACACTCCATGTCAAAGGCCAGTGCCTAAGGCTGGACATTCCAGGAGATAAATAGTGCAAACTGGTAGCCCAATTTAGAAAACCCATGAAATAAAAAGATCCTCAAATCTTTCTTCCAAAGCAGATATGTATGTCCTATTTTGCCCCTGCTCCCTGCAGTGTGTCTCAATAAATCTACCTTTTCTGTTCTCTACTTTGTCTCTGGTGAACTCTTTCACCCATCCCCCTCTAGTCTCATCCTGATATTAGATTGCTACAGAATGTATATGTGTAGGCATTTTGGAAAGTGACTTGTATTTACATTAAAATTCTAAAAGTGGAAATTCCAAATGACCCAGCAACCCCACTCATATATCTATCCAAAGAACATGAAATCATCAACTGAAGTTTTATTTTCTACAGTACTTATTAAAGATTATTTATAATGGCTAGAACATGGAGACAATCTAAGTGCCCATTGATAGGATACTGGGCCAAGAAGATGTGGTATATATGTACAATGGCATACTGCTCAGCCATAAGTTGCTTTTCTTTATTTTTACATTGGATATGTTATTTGTGTTTAAGAAGATGTTTTACCTAAAGTACCCATGATTGAACACTGAATCTCAGGGCACCATATCAAAAATTTTTTTTTCAAGACTGAACTTAAAATCTTTATTTTTTGTGCTATTTACCATGCAAGAAAAATAAATGTGCCAGTAATTCATAAATCATTTTAGTAAAGAAATTGAAAAAAATTCTAGAAATGGCTATTGTCTGGGAATTCTATAATCTATAAGTCATTTTAAAGGAATTTTCCAAATAAAATCTTTTCATTTTGAAGGATAATTCTACTTTTTTCAAATTCACATAATGCAGGGTAAATGGAATCTAAAGTTATTTCTGTAAAAGTACTTGAGTACATACAAGTTTTGAAATAAATTAATGACATCAATTCAAGTCACAAACCTGATCAGTTTATTGGACAAAAGATCTGCAAAGTCAAAATATACACAGAGACAGTAGTTATGTATGTGAAGGAAATGACCAAGACAAAGATCACTGAAGGCAGACTTATAGTTCAGTTTTAACTACCTACAGGGAAGTTTTTATTTGAATTATATTCAGTCTGGAAGGTTCCAAAATGGGAGTTCATTGTACCCTAACATACAAAGAGAACTGACAAGTCAGTCAAGTACATTTCTCTCAGGTCAGTCAAAATTGATGTTGCCTTCATGGCTTTTTAGTTCTTCTAGTGCCTGTACCCATCTATACAGGCTCACTCCAAATGTAGCATATTAGTATGTACAATATAGACTTAGAATCTACAGGTATAATATGTAAATTACTAACAACCTTATGTTCTAAGTTTCATTTATTATGTATATATGGTTTAGGTTCATATTATGAGAATTCCAACTTTCCTTGTAAGAAACATTTATTATAATATGACAATTATCACAATATCTTTTTAATGAATTGCTGTTTTAGGGTTTACAAAGTGTGTATAATTCAAACTGGTGTCCTATTAAACTGTAACTTCCAAAGGATGATCAAACATAACTTGCCATCATTTAAAAGCCAGTGATTACTACTTGTATGTAACAAGTAGGTATTAAAAACCTACCTTAATGCCTCTGGTATATTTTATGATCAGTTTAGGAGGGAATAATATCACAATCACTTGTGAAACAGGGTCATCAGAACATTAAAGCCATTAAGTTTTAACATCCCTAGATATTGCCTTATTAAAATAGATCCATAAGCTATATTGTGTCATCAGTCCGTATAGCCCAATTCAACATTTAAGATATCAAAAAATGGCATAGGATTAAAAAAAATCAATGAAATAATAGATATTTTCCATTTGATTATTATAGTAATCTTTCACACTGAAATCATAATGCAGTGTTTTGGTTTTTTGTCATAGCATCATTCCTGCTATACTTCAAAACCATAGCTGAGAGAGTAAAATGTATTTCTTGTTTCATATATAGTCCCTATCAGTACCTTGTATTTTATAGGTCTACCTATATCTTTGGGGTAGAAGAAAATAAAACCATATTATTAAAGTTGTGGGATTATAAAAAGATTTAAAGATTTTAGCACAATATTGAAAACTATTTTTAGAACCTTTTTAAAATTACATTTAACTGTTAATGATGCACACTGAACTATTTACAGATGAAATATGATGAATTTGATTTAAAATATTCCAAGCAAAAATGAGGATAAATGAAACAAAGGAAAAATATTAATAGTTGTGTGAAGTTGGTGATAATTACATGGAATTGTTATGTGTGTGTCTGAAATCTTATGTAATAATTTTAAAAATTATTTTATCACAATTCATCCTATATTCAAAGGATTAGCTTTTGTAAATATGCTTTAATGATGCATATAAACTTTATGTAAAAATACTGTTTTCTCCTTTTCTAAATCCAAATATGAAATGAAAGGGACCTGTAAATGATATTCTACCACAAATATAGACCTGCTGGAAAATATTGTGAAATCAGCAAGATTTTGTGAGACCTATCCCTGAAGTAATTTAATTGATAGCCTTATGTCTCAAAAGTGGTGAGAAAAATCTAAGAATCAAATATGAATCAATCAACTACTTAGTTAGAAACATAATGGAGACTGAAAAATACACAACAAAATAGACAAAATACACAACAAAATACTCATCTATCTAAAAGTTTTCATATCAGCAGAAAAGGTCAGCATATACCAAACATCAATCAAAATTGTCACTCAGAATCCCCAGGAAATAGTTTCATGGATACGAAATCCATAGATACTCAAGTTCCTATATAAAAATGGCATAATATTTGCATATAATCCATAGATATCTTCCTGTATACTTTAAACTACATCTAGATTACTCATAATACTGAATACTATGCAAACAATATGTAAATATTCTTTATATTGTATAAATTAGGGAATAATGAAAAAATAGTCTGTACATATTCAGTACAAATTCACACATCATAGGCCTAAATACATAGTGCAAATATTTCTGCCCATTGGTTGAATACAAAGATTTGAAATTCACAAATACGGAGAGATGATAGGAATTTAAGGGTGAAATACATGGTTCTGGTAGTAACCATGAAGGAATTTATTCAAAGGAAGCGTTCTGGGAAGGTGTCCATAAGATATCAGAATTGAAATAATCTTTTGAAAATGGCTAAACTTGGGCAAGAGGAAAAAAGTGTCATGTTGCATTCAGAGTGTTCAAAACAAAAAGAAAAGAGTATGTCACATAGATACTAAAGAGAACATGGAGTCTAGAGCAAAGGGCATGCATTAAGGAGTAATAATATAATGATGACTATGATGCCAGTAATAATAGGAAATACTCTGTAATGGGCACTATTTTCAGCATTTTACTCCTACATACTTATTTATTAATAATAGCTCAGATTTAAAAGAGGAAATTGAGGTACAGAGTGATTGAATAATGTGGCCAAGTTCACACAGATTATTAAAAGTAAATCAAGACTTTGTACCCACACAGTCTAATATCAGAATGCATGTGCTAACTTCTATACCGCTATTAAAAAATACAGATCCAAAATAGAGTCATTCAATGTGGAACCTCACCAAGACTTAACAAGAATTAATATCTAATTTAATTGCAATCTCAGCTTCTCCATGGATTTTTTTGATTATATCATTTTTTTACTGAGGTAGCACTTTTTCAAATACTCTTTATTATTAAGGGGTATAGGTTCACACTTCTTCAGATGTATGTTACTACACTATACCTACCACCAAAGCAACCATAATATTCCATCCACTACAGCCCATTTAGCTTGTTTCCCCATTTCCTCCCAACATTCTATCCTTGCCTTTTGGTAACCTCAATCTGTTCTCAGATTTCTAGAATTTATGTTTAGTTTTGTCTGTTTCTTTATATTCCACATATGAGTGAAATCATCTGGTATTTATTTCTCATCTTTGTCACTCTTAATTATCTCACTTAGCATAATCTCCTCCAGTTCCACCCATGTTGTTGCAAATAACACGATTCCATCTTTTTTAAAATTCAATCAGAATATTCCATGGTGTATATATACTGCATCTTATTTATCTTCTCATCTGTTGTTGTTGGGCATCTAGACTGAACCAGCCTCTATGGAAAACAGTATGAACATAGCTCTAAAATATTAAAAATAGATCGGATTATAGCAATTTTACTCCTATGCATCTAGTTGAAGGATGCAAAAAAGAAAAAAAAAACTAATTCAAAGGGATGTGTGCCTGCCTAGTTTATTGCAGCCCTATTCACAGTACAACCAAAAGTGAATTCTCTATTTTTAAATATTTATTCATTTATGCATACAAGAACTGGGGTATAGGCCAGAAGTGCAAGGGGAGTGAGAAGATTTGACAGAGACAGGAGTGGGGAGCACAACAGGCAAATCTACTGAAATACACTGCTGAGGGGAGCAGCGGGTGAAGCAGGAGAGGTCTGCTGAGCCATGTGGGTCACCTCCCTGGACAGGGAGTGCTGCACTAGCTGCAGATGCTTCATAGCGCAGTGCTTAACCCCTTGTGCCACCATGGAGGCCCCCAAAAGTGAATTCTAAACTAACAATCTGGAGTTTTCTGGTCCGTCCCAATGAAATATTCTGCATGATAAGATTCCCCTTCTTTTCCCTGAGAAAAAGTGGCTTTCCCTGAAATATTTTTCATTTTATTTTGATAATAACCTTGTCCTACCCTCTTTCTGAGTATAAAAATCAATCCATTTTGTGCAAACTCTTACAGAATCTGTCTACTTATAGATGAGATGCTGCATGATTCATGAATCATTTAATAAAATCAATTAAATCTCTAAATTTACTTGGATGAAATTTGTTTTTCAGTATTGCCCTGTGAGAAGTAAGACTTGATTGGTAGACTGGGAGCTAATGAAAGTCAGACTTTCTGCTTGATGCTAACCATATTGTACTTGACAGATGAATAATATGGGAAAGGAATTGTGGATATAGCACACATTCATAGAAATCATTTCTGATATGGAAACTGACTTCTCTCCCATCTTCACTTCAAATAATTACTACTTTTATGGACTGTCCAAAATTGTTTGACCTAAAATTTGAAAGCTAGCTTTTGCACTCTCAAGTCAAAGAATCAGAAAACTGTGGCACTAAGTTTAAGCATCTTAGCTGGAAGCACATAACTGTGTTAAATCAAAAAACTAAAAATCTAGGGCCTTCCTGGTGGCACAGTGGGTTGAACAACACACTGTGAAGCAAACCGCAGCCACTGCAGCATGAATGAGTTCGAAACCTGCAGCCGGCCAGGGAGGGGACCCACATGGCATGGCAGACCTCTCATGCCGCGCCTACTGCTCCCCTCAACAGTGTATTTCAGTCAATCTGCCTGTTCTGATCCCCACTCTGTCTCTGGTGAATCCCTCACACCCCCCAACACACACACCTCTGGCCTGTATCCCAGTTCTTGTATGCATAAATAAATAAATAAATAAATAAATCTTTAAAAAAAAAACTGAACTAAAAATCCAAAGACTCTTGGTTTCAATCCTAGACTTCACATACTAATGTATACTTGTTCTCTCTGAAGTATAATATCATTTCATAGGTTGAAAATAGTAATGCAATTTACTGGATGCTAGCTGTCTCATCTCTCATTACACAATTAAGTAACCATTATACAATAATAGCTATTGTTGCATTTTCTTGTACAAGAAATAAAAATAGTGCAGATATTTTTCCCATTATTGTTCAACACAATATGCAAACCCCACAATTTATCTAATACTTAGAGTAAATCATGATACTGAAAATAAAATTACAAAGTCTAAGATTATAATTATTAATCTTCCTCTCTTTTCACTTTTCCTGTTAACGCTCCTTGATACCTATCTCTCAAACCTGTTTTGACTGAATTTGATGATTTTTCAGTCCTTTAGTAGGTACTAGAAATATTAAATTATCATTATAATTGCCCTCACCCCCACTTAAGTTCAGAATTAACTCTTGTGGGATATAAAACTTTTGCACTATCATATGAGAATAACTTTCTTGAATTTGACTAACTAATCATTTTTATTTGCCATAAGCTTTTCTGGTAGTACTGAAAGTACTGTATTCAAAGAAAACCCTCAATCCCAAGCAAATCAGGATAGTTGATCACCCTGGTGTCTCACACCTTCAAAATATCAGAGAAAAACACATGTACCTGTCTCTATAGCTGTGGCTCTACTTGTTGCTTGATGAAACAAAATGAATATGCACACATAAAAAAAAACCCAAATAAGATAAAAAGTGAAACCCTCCCTCAGCCTTCTGGAGAGACACTGAATCTAAGCATGAGAACCTCCACTTAGAACAGAAGTGAGCCTTTTCCCTAAACTTGATATGATCTGTTGTTAATCAGCTCCAATAAAGGTAAAAACACTTCCTAGTAACTCAAGTTGCAGTAATGCTGCTAACATGCTGTGCTGGGGAAGTAGGATACCAATTTACCTGAAAATCTAACTAGCTTTTAATTAAAACTAATTGTACAACACAGAATTTCTACAATGTGTGCACTGGCTTGTGACCCAGTTTTCAGGAACTACAACCATTTAGAAGTGTTTTCTTTTATTGCATAGAAAACCCAGTGTTAGCATTAAAGCACAGTGACTCACATTTATTATTAAGCTATTCTTTGTGAAAGCCACAATTTTACTGAAAGCAAAGAAGGAAAAAAGGAGGAAGCTGATATTTGAGTAAAATACCTTCTCCTTAGATCCTTACTAAGTGTTGGCATTATTTCTCAACACATTCTCAAAAATGCTTGAGAAAGCTTCTACATATAAGAGTTTCTCTACAGAAAATTTTAAGGGAACATCATCCCCTCTCCTAGGAGAATAGGTTTGGAGACGGTCAAGGATGAAATTAACTTTATGTTAAAAATACTTGACAATATTTCCCTTTTCTTCTAAAAGAAATTGTTGTATGTGAGGGGTTAGGGGTGTTTAATAATAAATTTATTTAGAAATTACTTCCAATATACAAAATATAAAGTCTCACTACAATCTCTTACTCATAACATTAAGAGATACCCCCAACAATTACCTGAATGATTTTAGTGAAAATAGAAATCAATCCAATCAGAACTAGATTTAAATCAGAATTACTAATTTATTTTCTCATTGTAGTAAAGCGAAAATAAAAGTGAATTCATGAAGAAAATCAAGTTGATGTAGTATACTTTATTGTTATAGAATTTTATTATAAAGCAAAGACATTTGAAATTAAAAGCCTAAATTATACATTACACTTGTATAAATGCATATCAGAAGTTATATACAAAAATTGGTTACCTTTGAATTTACAAGTCAAAATGGAGAGTTTTGTTTAATAATGCTGAGGTGTTGTTTTATTTTTTTTTTTCATAAGTCCTTAAACCTAGAGGGATGAGGTAACAATTTTCTTAAGGGTACAAGCAAATTAGCTTCTTTACATTCCACTGGCAAAACTTCACTACATAAAAGATGAGTTGTTAGAAATAAAAACAAGCAAACAACCAGAAAAGCTGGGAAACAAAAACAATGAGGCAAACTGTTACTTTGTTTTTGATGCATTGTTTTCACTTATTTGACAATGAAATACATTAATAATAGAGCCTTAAAGTGACTTCCCTTCTTGCAATATATATTGAAAAATTCCATACCCAAAGGGACCAGTGTTCTCCCTGGGGTACTCTGTCCTATGGCCCTTCATGGGGATCAGAATCAGGAAAAAAGCTCATTGTTCAACAAGAACAAGATAAAGGAAGACTGCACACATGTGAGCAGTTGGATATATGAACTGGCTTTATTTTCAGTATGTCAGTTTAATTTTCAAAGAAAAACATCTTAACATTGAGTTGAAAGTTAAGTACATGGATTTAAAATCTTGGCTCTGGGGCTAACCAACTACATAATCTTAAGGAAGCTGTTTCACCTTTCAGGGCCTTGGACTAGACTAGTCACTAGATGTCTCCTATGAGAATCATTCAGTGACTTTAAGTCAAAATCAAAAGCAAAAGTAATTGTTTGAATAATGTTCTCTAAGATCAAATCACTCCAACTCTATCTAGGTATACAGAGAGGCAATATAAAAAAGTACTTACTAATGTGGCTGTGGAACCAGACTGTCTGAATTCACATCTTTCTTTTACTACTTGTGTGACCTGCAGCCAGTGGGTGCCACAATTTTCTGATCTGTAAAATGGCAATGATAAAAGTACCTATCTTACAGGGTTAGTAAGAATTAACTGAAATAATGCATGTATTAACACTGAAAGCACTGTCTGGTTACTCTTAATACAGTCAGAAAGAATAAATGATTAATTAAGCAATGCACTTTCCAGTAGATGAGTTCAAGGACACAAATGGGAGAGTGGGGCTTTTAAATGAGAGGAGACACTACCTCCCAGTCTAAAATGATACCCTCTTAGTTTGCACCTACACCTCCAGCTATTTTCCAGCTAAGTGATTCTCTTAACTCCATGCAGTGTCTAACTCTATGCAGAATTTCCTGTATAGCTTGTTTTATAACAGAGGTTGCTAGGCCCCAGATTCAGAGTTTCTGGAATCAATAGGTCTAGGGTAGGACTCAGAATATGTATTTCTAACACATTTTCAGGTGATGTTGATGTTGTTGGCCCAGAAATTGTAATTTGAGAACCACTGCATTATTATCTTTCTGGAATTTCATTGTTAGAGAACCATCAGGACCAGAATTAAACTGGGTGCCTGAGGACACTATTTCTTTTCCCTTGAACTCGTCAGCTTTGTTAGTCTTCGTAATAACTACAAAGGTACAGGATCACACTTTGAGAACCACTGATCAATTAAATCACAATAATTATGTGTTCCCTTGCTCACTATGTTCTAGCCACACTGACCTTTTATCTATTCTTAAGGCCAGTCAATGATCATACCTCAAGGCCTTTGCAATTCACATGGTTTATATTTGGAAATCTATGATTTTAGATCTGCACATGGCTGACTCCTTATCATTTCAGTATCACCTCCTCTTTACTTATATAGTTGACCCTTGAACAATGTGGGGGTAAGAGGTCTCTGTCACTACAAAGTCAAAAATCCCTGTATAATTTTGACTTCCCAAAAATAACTATAGTAATTCCTTGGTGTCTGCAGGGGATTAGTTTCAGGACCCTCATGGAGACTAAAACCCAAAAACGTTCAGGTATATTATAGTCAGTCTCTGTATCAGTTGGTTCCACATCCATGGATTCAGCCAACCAACTGACATCTGCAGTTGGTTGACTCTGTGAAACCAAATCAGCAGATATGGAGGGCAAACTCTATCTATTGAAAAATATCCTAAGTGTGGGGCCTCCCTGGTGGTACAGGGGTTAAGTCTCAGCTCTATGAAGCTATCACCAGCCACTACTGCATGAAGTTGATGAGTTAGCCAAGGAGCTAACCCATAAGGCACATCAGACCTCTCCTATCTCATTCACTGCTCCCCTCAGCAGTGTATTTCAGTAGATCTGCCTATTCTGCTTCCCACTCAGTCTCTGGTGAATCCCCTTACCTCCTGAACCTCAGGTCTACACCTTAGTTCTTGAATGCATAAATAAATAAAATCTTTAGAAAAAAAATATGCTAAGTGAACCCATGCAGTTCAAACTCATGTTGTTCAAAGATCAAATAAAGAAAATAAAAAGTATTATATTTTATTACTACAGAATTTTATTATAAAGCAAATACTTGATGTTAGAAATAAACTATAACTCATTTTTTAATAAAAATACCTTACTCCCTTTATACACTCAAACACATCACTCCATTTTAGTTCATATTAATGATCCAATCTGTAAACCTATCATTTATTCATGACTGTATTTATTTGTCTATCTTTTTCCCCATAGAATTTAAACACCATGACTTGGGAGATTTTTATTAACTCTATTCCAAACATCTAAAAATATGTTCTCAAAATTTATCAAATGAGTGAAGAAATCAGAAAGAAGCATTTGCATCAGGTCCAAAAATTATTGTATAATCTGGAGTGAAAGTCTCTCTAATTATGCTGCCTACCAAGCAGAGGCCTTTTTTTTCCAAAAATTATATCATTTTAGTCCTCCTTAATCCTGTGAAGAGCTAAAAGGAAACTCAAGAAAAGAATGTTCCATAAAGACAGTGCTTTATATTATTTATATGTAAGTAAACTACTTAAAGTGATCAAAAAATTTTTAAAAAACTGTGTATGAAGGATTATGCTAGTTGTCCTGTTAAGTAAAGAACAGAATGTTAAGTAGAACTAATTCTGTCCACTAAAGTTAACAGAGCTAGTTTACTATGTGAATTATTTTTCAATAATGGTGCCTCTGACAGATTTTTTGTTACTAAATATTATATTTGCATCTAGTTCATCAAAGGGTTGAGCCCTGATCACACTAAGTGAGCCTGAGAAATGAATCCCATGGTCAAATATAGTTGTAGAACACTGCATACTCTAATTTCCTCTTAGAAATTCACTAAGCACATGAAAACAGAATAAAGGTTTTGAGGAGTCCTATATTCAAAAGGACTCACGTTTCTAAAAGTTTGACCAATCCATGTGAGCAATACACACTGTGGGAAAAGCAACTTAATAGTCCACACCATTTATCTGGTTGGTTGTTTTGTTTACTCCTCGTGGGAGAGATTAAATAGTATATAAATTCATTAAGACTGTCAGTATGTATATATATGTAAATCTCTATATATATCTATTTCATATGAATGAGATTCATGGTTCATTTTATAAGATACCATTATATTCAGGTTTCTAGAATAACCTTCTAGCTCTTTAGCCTCACCAATATTGCCTAGGGGATTAATGTGGTTGAATTCCTTCATACAGTCTTTGTAGTTCTTCAGTTAAAAGCCATCCAAAACAAGCTGTTTTTAGAATATAATTTGGCACAGCTTTAGGGAGGATATGAGTGGGACAGTGAAGAAGGAAGTATCACTCCATTAGTCAACCAAATAAACTATGTCATGTCTGAATTCACTGGGTGACATATATTGCTGTCAGACCATGTACACAATCAGATATGTGGATTTTTGTCTCCAGAGAAGAGTTTCCTATGAACCGTTAAATTTTAAATTCATGAAGCTTTTTCTCTCAGAGAGAAAAATAGTTTTCCTATAAAGAATGCCAAATAATTCTTTTGTCACTTGTACTTATTTTTTTTAAAGATTGATTTATTTATGCATACAAGAACTCGGGTATAGGCCAGAAGTGTGGGGGGTGAGAGAAGTCACCAGAGACAGAGTGGGGAGCAGAACAGGCAGAATAACTGAGATACACTGCTGAAGGGAACTGTGGGCGAGGCAGGAGAGGTCTGCTGCACCATGTGGGTCCCTGCCCTGGCTAGAGATTGAACTTGTGCAGCAGTGGCTGCAGATGCCTCATAGTGTGGTACTTAACCACTTGTGCCACCAGAGAAGCCTCAATTGTACTTATTTCTTAAAAGACTTTTATTCCTTGCTGTCTATAACTCAATGTGACACATCTACTTTTTGTTTTTTTTTTAAGGGGAAGTCAGCCTTCAAAACAGTGATATCCTGGATGTTTTCCAGAAAGTGCAATTACAAAACTCACACCTGTGGCACTAATAGACATAAATTTACCTCTGGTGGTAGGTAGCCTGCCGACTTAACCCACCAAATAAATGGGGAGGAGTGTGTGTTGGGGGGGGATGTTCTGAAACCTCTGTACAAGTAGCCAGGGTTTTTGTTTTAAATGATGAGTCGAGAAATGTGAAACAACACATCTTATCAATGAGAGATAGCTAAACCTTCAGTCAATTGTAAAGATCATTTTCAGTATTGTTGGCACCTGAGACTTGAGTTCTGAGAGTTACGTAAATTTTGTTTGAAGCTAAGAAGCTTATCTCAGGTCTGTCCGTGTGGTTAATGTATCTAAGACTTTGTTTCAAGGCTACTCCCACATTCTGCACATCATTCCCTTAAACCTCTGAAGGGATCACATCCTGCTGTGCTATGCCTGTTTTAACTACTAATTCAGAGACTTAACTTTGTTCTGAACTACTACTGTTTTGCCATTAATGAATCTGATTTCTTTTTTTCTTTTCAGATTTATTTAATTATGTTTGACATCATTTGTAGTCCCCAGGGAATTCCCACCACCATTTCACCCGTGCACCATCACCTCAGTCCCTTGTGCTCTTTCTGCCCTCATCCCGGTCTCTATCCTGCCCCACACCCCCCATCCCCCCAAATGATCCCTTTGTGAACCTGATTTTTTCCATAGATAATAAATTATTATATCTCTGATGATTAAAAGCACCATCATCTATAAATTACCTGGTTCCTTGAATTTATAAATTAGAGGTTTTAGGACATTAGTTTCCTTAACCACAAAAGTGTGCATATCTGCACATCTTTAAGATAGAAATGTGCAGAGATCCCGGTGAACATTACAGTTCATTCCCATCATTCTGCAAAGTATTTTTCATAATCAACATGTATAAAGAAGGCTGTTAGTGCTATGGATTATAAGGTAGGTTTTGGCAATTCAGAAGTTATTGTGAAGGAAAATAATAGTGAATAGAAATAGGTACAGAAGTTATAATAAATGGGGGAAGTATGATTATGAAACATGGGGCATTAAACTGGGCCTCAATATATAAGTAGAAACAAGAGATTGGATGGTCAAGATAGAAAGTATCTTAAGAACAAAAGAACTAGCAATGGGAAAGGACAGATAAGAGTGTGTGTGTATGTTGAAATATATGTCCATGTGAGGGAGTCATTAATGACAGGAAAACCTAGAAAGAATTACAGCAAATCACAGAGATCCTTGAATGCCAGACTAAGAGACTTGGCAGAAAATATGGGCACCCTGAAGATTTTTTAGGAGGAAAGTGATATTACCCATCTAATGAATTTGAAAATGTATCTTGATGATGTGGAGAATAATCAAAGTTTAATGAAACACTAAAGCAAGGAATCTACCCATGTGGTTATTGCAGGAAAAACTGTAGGAAAAAAATGAAATGTAACTCCACAGCAATTAAAGAGTAATCTGAATACCTACATGCAACATGTCACAATTGCTTCTCCCTATTTAGAGCACCCTCTATGTAAATGACTTATGAAGACCTGAAGAAAAAACACAATGCTTTGTAAAGTTATTCTTTAGAATATAACAGTGATCAATCATGCATGTAAAGTCAATTTTATTTCATAAATTTTACCTCCTGGAGCACTATAATATTGGGTATATAAAAAACTCAAATTAAGCATCTTTACAAGACTATGTAAAAGATGCATGTGGTATCTTGTAAACATAAAAAAGAAAAGAAACTTTTTTTTTCAGACTTCAAAGCTAGCATTCATCTATGAGTCAGGTTATGAATAAAAACATAAAAATAGTTACAAGGACTGCTGTCACGCTTTATTTGATGGAGCAATTTTAAACTCTAAAACTTTCTCTTGAATTAAAAAAAAATGAAAAGAAAAATAAAGGGAGGAAATATTCCCAGTATTGTATAAGAAAGCAGCCTCACAATGTTCAAAGAAAAAAAAAAAAAAAGGATCGACTTTAATATAAAAGTCTTGGATCTTGGATTCTGTCAAGCTTTGGATGATTCCCTAGTTTTGAGGGTCATAGAGTGAACCATATGCCAGCAGCAGCAGGCTGAATGGCATTTGTTCAAGTCAAAACGAAAATCTCCAAAGGAAGTATTTTGAAGTCTTTTTTTGATTCTTTTCCCTTTTGTTCCACAACTGAGGTCCTTTTTTTCATCTTTTAACCAATTAAGTAAATATGAAGTATGTAAGTATAGTCTATAGAATGTATTTTCAGAATGTAGTTCTTAGAAGTGACAATGAAAAAGACAACATAGTATAAAGAACTAAAGAGTAAGGAATGGCAAGTAACCATTGTTTGACAGTTCTGGTATTTTTGTATGTTTACTTAACAATATCCCCTTTAAGAATCAAGTACTATTATTGTATTTTGCTTTCCTGTTATGGTGTTCAGTGCAATAAATTCCTGCTTCCTGATTTTGTCATACTAGGAATTCTGCTACACTCACTCATAGGATCTGTTTTTGGCATGTGTATCCTGTCTCTAAGGGCACATTATCACATTCTTCACACTGACTCAGGGGTGACTTCTCAGATAGGTTACATGTCTCAATGAGACATTTAACTATTCTAAGAAATATACCAAAGGAGAACAACAAGATGTGTCCCAATTTTCTGACTGGATATTAACATTGCCATGTTACTGTGCCCAAGTTTTCTTCTTTTTAAGCATATTTTCAGTGTTTATTATTAGGAATTCCACCAAATTATTCAATCCTTAGGAGTTAATATTAGTTTTGAATGAAAAGGTGAGCTAGCCTTCACAAAGGAACTAATACTATTAACTTGTGATCACAGAACAACCCTTTTTGGGAGTTTGTCAATAGTGGGAATCAATTATGTTGAGGGGTCATCTATGTTCCCACACATATAGCGAGATGCTAAAATATGAGACTTCCTCCCAAACAAATACAGTTACATTAATTTTATTCATATAAAGAACTTGTGTTCATATAAATTGTTCAATAAGGATTTGTTGAGCAAATACAAATTCTGATTTGAATGCTATAGAAGATACAATGATGAAGTGGCATGGTCCCTGCCTTAAAGATATATCTAATTTTTCAGGGCACAGAAATACCAGTATATGTGTACAAATAACTATAATATAAGGTATAGGATGATGAGGACAATAAAGGAAGTGATTTAGAGAGGTCAGTGGCTAGATCGGGGAAAAAACTAGGAATAAGAAGCATGGTACCTATGGAATTTAACAAGATCTCAATAGGGAAACGTAAGAGAGAAAATAATCTGAGTAAAGGTAACAGCACACACAGAGGTGTGTAGAGAGAAAATGCATGGCAAGTTTGGGAAGACAAATGATCCAGTGTAATGGAACACAGAAAGAACACCCTTGCAGAGTAGATAATGTAACTGCAAAAGTGATTTGAGACCACCTCTTGGAGAACCTCATCCAAACTAGGAAGTTCAGAGTTTATTTAATGCATTTTAAGGAAGCCATGAAAATCCATGAGAACAACTTACCATATTTACTTAAGCATCTGTTCATTTTCAATTTTCCATATTCCAAAAAGAATTTCAGGCAATCAACAATTATAAATAAAACATAATAAAAATATGTAAATACAAAGACAAAGGGATAGAATAAGACGGTAGATCCTGCGTAATTACTAATAGTGGAGCGCAGTCAGTCCTGGGGTTCTAATTTGCCAAAGGCAGAGACCAAATCTGTGACACGATCAAAGCTGAACTTCATATGTCAGTCTAGCAGGGGTGTGTCAGATAGATTGGAGTCTGGACAAACTAGGAGGGGAGTCTGGTTAGGAAGTTATTGTAATAACAAGGACCTCCACAAAGTGATTACAAGACATATTCTTACAGAATTTAGTTTCCCTACAACGGGTCTGGCAAAGACAAACTATTGTGCTGGTATCTCTACTGCCCAAACCACATTGCAAATGACAAACCCAAAGATGTATAAAACTAATTTGGTCCTGTTTTTAGTCTGCTAGATGTGTTTTCTTAAGGTGTGTAAGTTTCACACTTAATTTCTTTAAGAGATTCTACTCTAAGTGTCCCCAGGCAGTTGGCAGGTTGAAGTCCTCTGTCTGTGTACAGCAGTGACATCTGTAACAGACTGTGTGGCTCCTTTCTGAGTGGACTACTCTTTTGCTGTCTGAATACTATTAAGTCATCTAAGAATAAGTGTTCAGTTAATCATTTCTTTCAAAATAAATGAAGACTATGCTTTTTTCTTTTGTATGAATGTTCACCTTCACTATCATGATATGTAATGCTAGCAGCAGGGAAAAGAGAGAGCTTGCAAAGGCAACTGCAGCTCCAAAATAAAAAAAAAAAGGAGGGAGGGGAGTCAAAGTAGTAATGACAGAGATTCATTTTATTTCAGCATGCCTGGTCTAGGGAGAAAGATCTATTTGAATAACAGCAGTTATATCCTGTGGTGAGAGTAAGTTATTCCCTGCTGAGTCTAAATTATTTAGAATCAGGGGTAAGTAGAGAAGGGGAGTAATTATCTCTAGCAATGGGGCAAGCTAACTTTTTCAAGAGGGTATCATTCAAAGCAATACACACACACACACACACATACACACGCAAATTCATACATATACTTCAAAGTATACTTTATATTTCTGACTACACTTGAAAGAACAAAACCTGGATGACAGGTCACTCACTGTAGGCTGTCCCCATATTCTCACAATTGCAAGACATGATGCAGGATGCTGCAACAGAGTTTATCTACAAAGGAGAGATTGAAGAAAATGAAAATGTTCCCAAGACCACAAATGACTGGTTGTACTAACCCAGTGTCCACGACGTCCAGTAGTCCCAACCAAAAGCTGCTCATGAAAGATAGCATTGTCCCTACGATGAGAACCTGAAACACATAGCACATTGGTAATCAGTGGACCAGAATCCAACTAACCTGTGGTGGCTGGCAGTCACAGGCGCTGCCAAGGCACAACGACAACATCTTTGCTGAAGCTCCTTCCAAGCTAAGCCAAGCCTTCCCAACCTGTTCAAGTCTCCCAGGGCAGCCTCTGCTTATATCACCCTCTGCTCCTCACCTTCCAAACCTGATTGGTTCATTTCCCAAACCAGCTGTTTGCAAGACTCAAATGGTGCCGGTGAACCAGGCACCTAATTAGTGTCAGTGGGAGTTCAGACATCATCCATTTTCAAATCCAGTTTGGGGTTTCTAGTGCCAATAAGCACAGGGCAGGTTCACTATCGATTTAGGCAGATAAAGGAGAGTCCTGGAGTCCTCAGTGGATTTTTCAGGTTTTAATGCTCTCTCAGGAAATCAGGCACACAAGGCACACAGGGAGGCTGGCATGCAAGGAGGCTGGCACTGGCCAACCAGTTGCTGAGAGGTGGGCAGACAATGGAGCCTCCCAGCCCCCCTCTAATCTCTATACTCTTTCTCTGGGCTCTCTCTGGAGTTCTCTCTCACAAGTCATGGCCTCGCCTCTTCTGTAGTCACACCCCTGGTCCTCTCACTGCGCTGCTGCCACTGCTTTTTACCTCACGTCTATGCTCAGGTGTGCACTTACACATGCCCACACCCAACCTCCAGGTGTTCACAGTCAGGCACGCGCACTCACACTCCCAAGCGCCTTCTATTTAACATGATCAAGGTCACAGGTGATAGCTACAGCGACTAGTGGCATAAATACCTGATTAATTCATTTACCCAACAGGGTTCAAACCCTTAGCCCTGGTAATACATCCAATATGGCCTGCACTGGCTCACACTTGAGCTGGGCACATATTTTCTGCTACCCGAATGACACTGCACTGGTTCAATCCTGACTTGTGTGACTCCAAATCTGCCATGTTTCTTCTCTTTTTTCCCCCTAAAATCCAAATATGGCTACTTCAAAGTCAGCCATCAAACGCAGTTGCCATGGAATAGCCCAGGCTGATGCTGCTCAGCTGGGGGCCTCAGAGCCTTCAAAGAAACAGGCACCACAAAGGCTATACTCATAAACTCTCGACATATGTAGTACCAAAAGTATCTGTCTTATCTTTACTTTCCCCTGAATTACAATATAGTTCCTTTCTCCTCTTTCCTTTCTTCCTAGCACTTGCCCTTCTGACTCAAAAGCCTACAAAAAGAATAGCTCTAATATCCCTACAGCTCTTTATGGTTAATTATGCTCAGATGTTTTAATTTCATACTAAGTAATATGAGAAAGAGACAAAGTGAGGACAAGAGAGAGAAGCTTACGTGTAATAGTACATAACACTACAACTGTGGTTCTCAAACTTCAACATAAAGCAGAATTATTTGGAAAGCTTATAAAAACAAACTGCTGGACCCAATCCCAAAATTTCTGACCCAATAAATCTTGAAAGGACCTGAAAATGTGCAGCTCTAACAAGATTCCAGGTGATGCCAATGATGAGCTAATCACTGCAGTAAAATATTCCTAATAATATTAAAGTTCCTGTGGGACTCCCTTCCTATGTCCCTCTCTCAAGAGATTATTATATTGATTTTAAATATCAGTTCTTTGCTTTTTCAAAATGCCCTAATTTTGTCATACAAGTTTGACCCTAAACTACAATAAACAGTTGTATAATCTAGACAATGGTATATTACTAAGCAATGAAAAGGAATGAACTGATACAATAAAGTGATGAATCTTAGAAACATAATTCCAGGTGAAAAAAAAATTAAGTCACTGAGGAGTAAATGTAAGATAGTTGTAAAGTTGGTAGGTTTCCTTTTATATTTTAACAAATAAGTGAATCATTTAAAAGTAAATGTTGTTAGATATATATAATGCCTAAAATTCTAGATTTCTGGAGACCCCTCTTGATGCAATTAATTTTAGATTCACAGTGCAACAGCATCATAAAGTGAAAAATGTTATGGCTAGGAACTGAGAGGTAGATCCTACTCCTGATGACTTCAGATAATTCAATTAATTTCCCTGAGCGTGTTTGCCCATCTGCAAAATGAGAATGCTGGTGGTTTTGAACATATTCAAAGGATACATTGGGATTTCTCAAAGATGCCTCTGCAACTGCATCAAACAATGAGGAGGATGGGCAGATAGTAAGAACAAGTGTACTCCAAACGTTTGGGGCTCCTGGCCTCTCTCATGGTTTTTCTCTGAAAACTGAATCTCAGATCAATGAGAATTGATGGAATACTCCTATTCCAAAGTTGTATTACCTATCTCAAAGAAAGCTACTGTAGGGTTAGAGAAATCAGGTCTTTCCACCCTCCCACCACTGATGATGGAACCCTGCGGTGCTGCGAGCATTCCAGGGTGGGCATGTGCAAGTGGGCGCACCTGAGTTGGACACAGGCATAAATGGGCGGCGTCATGAGGACGCCAGAACTGACAGGACTGACCAACAGGACCAACAGTATGGACCAACGCGAGCAGCAGCAGTAGAAAGCAGCCAGGAGGGTGAAATGCGCGGGGGGGGGGAGGGGGGAGGGTGGTAGGAGGCCTGCCAGGCTCCCGGCCCCCCGGCCCCCATGCCTGCCATGTACTTGGCCACCTCTACTAATAAAAGCATGAAAAGCCACCAAAGACTCCAAGACTCTCCTTTCCTTGACCCGTCTGCTAAGAATCATCCCGAACTTGCTCCTGTGCCATCCTTCCTGCCGCTACAGTTACCTAATACCACCATCACCACCACCACTATATCATTACCTTTCTCTACAGGAAGAATGAGATATAAACTAAATTCCCTACTTATTACTCCATCATCCTCATTGTAGACGCAGAAAGGCAGGAGGCACTTTCTCTACGATTTGGGCAGATGGGTAAAGGAGTCCTGGAGCTTTCAGGGGCTTTTTCAGGCTTTTATTAATCTTTCATTAGAGGTGACCAGGTACACTGTAGGCAAGGGTGGGGGTGGGGTGGGGAAACCGGAGGGCCAGGAGGCTGGCAGGCCTCCTAGGCCCTGGCGAATGTTCACTTTTTCTGGATTCTCTACTGCTGCTGCTACTACCCCTGCTACTACTTCCGCTGAGCTTCTCTTTTGCTGCCTCTGGTGCTCACTGCTTCTTCTGCCTCTGCTTTGCTGCTTTTATATGCCCAGTCTCTCAGCCAAGGTGCGCCCACCTACGCATGCCCGCACCCTACTCCAGGTGCCCACCATCAGGCATGCGTGCAGGACCGCAGGGGTCTATCATTAATGTTAATGGTGGGAGGGTGGAAAAACCTGATAATTTTCATTTACTCTATACTCATCTTTAACAATTTCTGAAGAAAAGGTCTGTTTTCAGGTTTGTTAATAGTTGTCTTATATAACTTGATATTATCATTTATGGTGTAAATCCACATGAATCCTGATGAATCAAGTTGGAAATTAAAGTTAATTAGTGACATCATGAAATCCTTATTTACTTTGTATAATAATAAAGCAATTCAATAGCTACCTTCTAGTGTACTTTACCCTGAGAAACACAACTCTAGTTACCAAACTAGAAATTTACTAGAAAATTTCACCCAGAATCTTTTTTTTAATTTTTTTTATTTTTTTTTATTTTTTTTAAAGATTTATTTATTTATGCATACAAGAGCTGGGGTACAGGCCAGAGTCCAGGGAGGTGAGAGGATTCACCAGAGACAGAGCGGGGAGCAGAACAGGCAGACCGACTGAAACACACTGCTGAGGGGAGCAGCGGGCCAGGCAGGAGAGGTGCGCCATGTGGGTCTCCTCCCTAGCGGGTGGCAGGGATCAAACTCGTGTTACAGTGGCTGTGTTTGCTTCCCAGTGCGTTGCTTAACCCACTGTGCCACCAGGGAGGCCCCTCACCCAGAATCTTTGATTAAGATCTAACCCAAAGTTTATCATCTAAGTGTTAGTAGGTGGAGATGATATGCAAAAGTACCAAATGTCCCTCTTTCTGGGGTAACTATCTGTGAATTTCTTCAAACATTATCCTCCCCTAAGATTAAATAAGATCCTTTATGATAATATCCTTGACCTCCAATACCTTTGCTCCCAATCCCAGTTCTTTTGCTACTAGTTGTCACCTACTGTTGATTATTTTATTTAACAGATATTTGCTGAGTATCTAAAGTATGCTACATACTACTCTGTGTATGAAAGACATAACAGTAAGCTAAACAATACACCAGTGCTATTTAATGTTTCTCTCACAGGATTTATTTTTCATGACTCTCTGGCCTGTTCTTTCCCCAAGAGGCAGAACTCTTAGAGTTGTTTCAATTGGCCTCTTTGTCAGCTGATTTTTGCTTGAGTTTTAAAAACTGTCACACTGGTAGAAGATTGGAATACAGAAAGAGAGGAGTTGATAATTTCTTCTGTTCCTCCTGACTTCTGGGGTCATTTCTCCCTCTCTAATTGAGGTTCTCTAAGATGAATTCTTCTTTTAGGCATTCCTTCCTTTCCAGATCTAGCTCCTTCTGAGGTTTACTAACTTTTTTTCCCCCTTCTTTTTGCCCTTTTGGATCTAGTTTCAATACATCTTGTTTATTCCTGTAACCCTGTCCATACTGTCAGAAGTAATCCTTCTTTAAAATCTCTTTATTTTAACTATTTGTAAGGATTTTTTTTTTCCTTGTGAGGCCGTAGGGTGATACATTTTCAGGATTTATGAACTTCACATTGTACAATGGCATTGGCTTAGGGGGAGGAAAGAGAGACAAAAATCAGACATGCATAATTATATAATAAAATGTCAGTCATATGTGACATAAAAATAAATTGAAGCACAATCAGAGTAATTGGTATGAGATAGTTGGAGTAGACAGTTTTAATGGACTACAGAAGAAAATTTATCTAAAGAAGTGACACTTTAACATAGATGTAAATAAAATGATGGAGATAATCTCATAGGTATCTAGAGCATTCAGATCAAAGGAAACAATAAATGCAAAGGCCCTGAGGTCAGAAATTAAATAGCAATTTTGAGGAATAGCTAGAGAGGTCAGTGTGGTTATTTGATCATATTGCTTTCATTCTGATTCATTTCATCTAAAAATATTAATTGACCATCTATTATATTTTAAGTATTGCTCTGGAGAATGGAGATGAAAGCCATAGTAGAAGCAGTAAAAAAAAAAAAACTCCAATCTTCCACTTAATTAGAAAAGAAGAAAAAGTATGTTATAGGATTTGAACTTCTACAAAGTAGGTCAGACACTGCCATGAGGTTTGTTCTAACGTTTACAAGTCAGATTCAAGATCCACTCATTCACTAACTTACAACATTCAATATAGTCACAGGAAACTAAAATTTTAAAATACAGGTGACAAAAAGAGAAATATATTTAGTGAAATTTTAAAATGAACTTGCTACCTTATGATAGTAAAGTTTGCAGCCTTGGTAGCCAAATATGGATAGGAGAAGAAGAAACTTGAAGAAGTCTTGTAAAGGCCTATTGTTTTTATTTTATAATGAAGTATAAACATAATAAAAAGAGATAGAAAAGAAATCTAGTACAAAAAGAATAAGACCCAAGACAGAGAAGTCATAACACACACTTTTAGGAAATTTTCTATCAATATTTTTACATAATTCTACATAACTTTTTTCTACACTGTTCAGTAACTGATGAAATAGATTGAAAATATATGTTTCAGAGGGTCCAAATTTTGCCTGGCCAATAGCCATAGTAACAGTGAACAGAATTCAATATTCTTCACAAACAATTACCAATTACTACACTCAACTGAGTGCATACTGATGCAAATAGGTTGCTAAGCAATTTATGCTGTAAGAGGAACTTTCACAATGTGTGAACAGTTCTAAATGAGCACAAGCACATCCTGCCATTTTGTATATATTGTAGCTGTGTGTTCTGTTTTTCATGCCATGTCACTATTTCCTCCAGAAACGTTGCTTGCTGGTTATACGTTGTTGAATGCAGATATACAACTAAATGGAACTAGCCAAATGCCAAAAAATTAATAGAGGACAAAAGTGATTAACTGGATAACAAGGGAAAGCTGGCCAGTGGTAAAATTTAAAATATGGGACAAGAATTATGTGCAAATAGATAATCAGAAGTTTATTATATGTTCCAAACTCCCTTTCATTCTCCAGCTTACAAAACAGCTGTATATTTATATATCTTCCTGTACTCTATACCATCAATCATGGTAAACCAAAGCAATTGTTGCAGTTCATCACATAACTACCATAACTAATTATTGGAAAAATATGGACTAGTTTGAACATAATCTCTTAGGTTAGAGATTATTTTCTCACATTAGGACATGACCCTTTTAAGATAAAATTTTCTAAAGGCTTGATGCCTTCATTGCTGCATTTTCAAGACTGCTTAAAAGGAATTCTTGTTTCCATGGATAAATCTCCAATTCCAACCTATAACCGAAACATAATAAACTAATCCAAAGTATACAAGTCATATAGCTCATTATACAATATCTATACCAAAGAAAAATAACAAAAAAACTTTAACACATTTTATTAGATGCTAAATAAATAGTGTTTCAAGTACCCTTTGCCAATTTGGGGTTATTCAGGACATTCATAAACATGTTATACTAATCATTGCTATTAAGTACCTAGGTACACATAAAAGATTTTATTAAGTTTGTTTACATATATTTTATATCATTGTTCATTTTTTTAAAAAGGATTTTATTTATTTATGCATACAAGAGCTGGGGTACAGGCCAGAGTCCAGGGAGGTGAGAGGATTCACCAGAGACAGAGCCAGGGACAGAACAGGCAGACTGATTGAAACTGCTGAGGGAAGCAGCGGGCGAGGCAGGGGAGGTCTGCTGCGCCATGTGGGTCCCCTCCCTGGCCGGCGGCAGGGATCAAACTCATGCTGCAGTGGCTGTGGTTTGCTTCTTAGTGCATTGCTGAACCCACTGCGCCACCAGGGAGGCCCTCATTGTTCATTTTTGTACAATATTTGCTTTCTCCTCTCAGGTGTAGTCCCTATAAAATTCCTACCACCAATTCACTGTGTACCATCACCATAGTCCCTTGTGCTCTCCTCTCCCCTGTTTTGATCCCTCCCTTCTCCCTCCCCTGCATAATATCTCTGATTTATAATTGCCTGTTAAATTTATTTATTATTATTACTGTTTTTCATGGTACCTTACTGTGTTCCCATATAGTTTTCCTATAAATGAAACCATCTGATGTTTTTCTTTTTCCTTCTGACTTATTTCACTGAGCACTTCTTCCAGCTCCCCAGAGTTGCTGTGAATGGCATGACTTTATCATTTTTGATTAGTGAATAGTATTCCACTGTGTATATATATCACATCTTTTTGATCCAGTCATCTATGGGTTGTTTCCATATCTTAGCTGTTATAAATAATGCTGCAATAAACATAGGGGTGCAGGTATACTTTTGAATTAATTGTTTTGTTCCCCTTGGATAGATTCCTAGGAGTGGAATTGCTAGGTCATATGGAAAATCCATTTTTAATAGTTTGAGGAAACTTCACACAGCTTTCCATAGTGGTTGAACCAAGTTGTATTCCTACCAGCAGTGCAGGAGAGTTCCTTTTTTTCCAAATCCTTGTCAATATTTGTTGTTGCTAGTATTTTGATGTGAGCCATTCTCACTGGAGTAAGGTGGTATTTCATTGTGGTTTTGATTTACATTTCCCTTATTATAAGGGATATTGAACATTTTTTCATATACATGTTGGCCATTTTTATTTCATCTTTGGATAAGTGTCTGTTAAGCTTTTCTGCACATTTTTTGAGTGGGTTTACTTTGTTTCTGTTGAGTTGTGTGAGCTCTTTGTAGATCTTTATGATCAGTCTTTTATCAGTAGTATGTAGTGCAAATATTTTCTCCCAATCAGCAGGGTGTTCCTTTGCTTTGTTTAAGGTCTCTTTTGCTGTACAGAAGCTTTTTAGTTTGATGTAATCCCAGCTGTTTATCTTTTCCTTCACTTTCTTTGCTTTGGGGGGAGGGGGTCTGTGAATCCTTAAAAATGTTACTGAGATGTATTTAAGGTAGTGTTTCACCTACATTTACTTCTATATATTTTATGCTCTCAGGCAGGTCTTAGTTCAAATCTTCTTTCCATTTTGAATTGAGTTTTGTCCATGGTGTAAGGTAGTAGCCTAGTTTCATTCTTTTGCATGTGGTAATCCACTTTTCCCAGCACCGTTTATTGAACAAACTGCTGTTGTTCCATTATATATTCTTTGTTCCTTTGTCAAAGAATAGTGCAAATATGTGTGACTTTATTTCTGGGTTTTCTATTTGATTCCCTTGGTCTGGGTGTCTGTTTTTGTTCCAGTACCACATGGCTTTAATTATTATGACTTTGTAGTATAGTTAGAAGTATGGGAGTGCGAGACCACCATTCTCTTTCTTTTTAGTCGGGAGAGGTTTGGCTATTCGAGATTTTTTTTTTTTTTGGTGGCCCCATATGAATTTCATTAATATTTGTTCCATTTCTTTGAATGTTATTGAGATTTTTATTGGGTTGTGTTGAATCTGTAAATTGCTTTCGTTAGGATGGCCATTTTAATAATGTTAATTCTTCCAATCCATAAGCCAGGGATGTCTTTCCGTTTCTTTATGTCTTCTGTTTCTTTTTTTTTTAAGATTTATTTATTTATGCATATAAATGCTGGGGTACAGGCCAGTGGTGTGGGCGGTAAGAGGATCCACCAGAGACAGAGTGGGGAGCAGAACAAGCAGACTGACTGAAACACACTTCTGAGGGGAGCAGCGGGCGAGGCAGGAGAGGTCTGCTATGCCATGTGGGTCCCCTCCCTGGCTGGCAGGCTGCAGGGATTGAACTCGTGCTTTAGTGGCTGCGGTTTGCCTCATAGTGCATTGCTTAACCCACTGCACCACCAGGGCGAGCCCTTGTCTTCTATTTATTTTAACAATATTTTATAACTTACTATGTGTAGGTCACTCACCTCTTTTGTTAGGTTTATTCCCAGGTATTTTTTTGTTGTTTTTATTTCAATTGTCAATGGGATCATTTTCCTAATTTCTTCTGCTTGTTTAAATTGATTGTGTGCATATAGGAAGGCTACTGATTTTTCTGTGTTGATTTTGTATAATGCTACTTTACTAAACTGGTTTATTATTTTAATTAGTTTTTCTGTATGGTTTTTAGGGCTCTCTATATTATCACATCATCTGCAAATAGTGATAGTTTTACTTCTTTCCCTATTTGGATTCCTTGTCTTATTGTTCTGGCTAGCACTTCCAAT
Organism: Galemys pyrenaicus; assembly: GCA_019455555.1. NCBI lineage: Eukaryota > Metazoa > Chordata > Mammalia > Eulipotyphla > Talpidae > Galemys > Galemys pyrenaicus. The sequence goes on along the minus strand of JAGFMF010011651.1, from coordinate 1,453,941 downwards.
ATTATATTGAAAAGCAGTGGCAAGAGTGGATATCCTTTGCCTTGTTCCTGATCTTAAAGGAAAGTCTTTCTGCTTTTCAGCATTGAGAATAATATTGGTTGTGATTTTGTCAGATATGGCTTTTATTATGTTAAGGTATGTTCCTTCTATTCTGAGAATTTCAAGAACCTTCATAAATGGAGGTTGATCTTTCTCAAATGCTTCCTCAGTATCTATTGATATGATCATATGGTTTTTATTTTTCTTTTTGTTGATGTGTTGGATTACATTAATTGATTTTCAAATGTTGAAACATCCTGTGCCTCTGTAATAAATTCCACTTGGTTTTGGTGAATTATCCTTTTGATTCATTGTTGGATTCTGTTGGCGAGGGTTTTATTGAAGATTTTTGCATCAGTGTTCATTAGGGAGATTGGCCCATAGTTTTCTTTTTTGTGTGTTGTCTTTGTTTGGTTTTGGTATTAGTGTAATGTTCACTTCATAAAATTTATTTGGTAGTATTCCTTCTTTCTCAATTTTTTGAAAGAGTTTGTGTAGGACAGGCACTAGTTCATTTCTGAATGTTTGGTAGAATTCATTTATAAAACCATCTATCCTGGGTTTTTGTTTTGGGGGAGGCCTTTGTTTACTGTTTCAGTATAACTGCTTGTAACTGGTCAGTTTAGGTGTTCTATTTCTTCTTGATCTAGCTTTGAAATATTATATAGTTCTAGGAATTTGTCCATCTCTTCTAGATTGTTGAACCTGTTTGCATATAAATGTTCATAGTAATTTCTTATATTTTTTTACTTCTGCTGTGTCTTTTGTAATTTCTCCTCTTTTGTTTATGATCCTATTTATTTGTGTTTTCTCTTGTTGTTTCTTTGTGAGCCTGACTAGAGGGTTGTCTACTTATTTCTTCAAGGAACCAACTTTTGGTTTTGATATTTTGAATTTTTTTTAAAATTCTATTTCATTTATTTCTGTTTTGATTTTAATTATTTCCTTTCTTCGGGCCCGCCCTGGTGGCGCAGTGGGTTAAGCAACGCACTATGAGGCGGACCGCGGCCTCTGCGGCACAAGTTCGATCCCTGCCGCGGGCCAGGGAGGAGACCCACATGGGGTAGCAGACCTCTCCTGCCTCGCCCGCTGCTGACCTCGGTAGTGTGTTTCTGTCAGTCTGCCTGTTCTGCATCCTACCCTGTCTGGTGGAGTCTCTCACCACCCCCACACCTCTGGCCTGTACCCCAGCTCTTGTATGCATAAATAAATAAATCTTTAAAATAATTATTTCCTTTCTTCTACTGGCTTTTGAATTTTTTTTTGTTATTTTTTTTCTAATTATTTGTGATGGGAGGTTAGGGGGTGTTTCTTTAATGTCTTTCTTGTTTCTTGATGTGAGTATATATTGCTATATACTTTCCCGCTATTACTTCTTTTACTGTGTCCCATACATTCTGGAAAGTTGCATCCTCATTGTAATTTGTCTCAAAGTACACTTTAATTTATTCTTTGATCTTCTCATTAATCCAATGTTCTTCCAGTAGTATGAGTTTCAATTTCCATCAAGTGCTTTCATTTTTTTTCTGTTTTACTATAACTTATTTAATAAGAAAGCATCTTTATGCATTTCAACTGTTGCATTTTGATTTTTTATGTAATTTATTTTTATATATTTTACATCACTGTTCATTTTTATACAATGTTTTTTCTCCTCTTATGTGTAACCCCCACAAAATTCCCACCACATATTCACCCATGCACCATCACCAAAGTCCTTGCTTTCTTTTCATGGTTTATTTATCATTTGATGCCTTTATGATCAGACAAGATACTTGGTATGATTTTGATCTTAATGTATTTGTTGATGTTTTTCTTGTGGCCTAATATGTGATCAATTCTAGAGAAAGATTTGTGCACACTTGAGAAAAATGTGTACTTGGATTTATTTGTGTGTAGTGTCCTATAGATGTCTGTTAAGCCCATAAATATCTTATTTAGGGTTTTAATGTCCTTGTTTATGTTTTTTAAAATATTTATTTATGCATACAAGAACTGGGGTACAGGCCAGAGGTGCATAGGGTGAGAAGATTTACCAGAGACGGAGTGGGGAACAGAATAGGCAGATCCACTGAGGTACACTGCTAAGGGGATCAGCGGGCAAGACAGGAAAGGTCTGCTGAGCCATGTGGGTCACCTCACTGGCCAGGGATAGAACTTGTGCTGCAATTTCAGATAGCTTCCTAGTGCTGCTATTTAACCCCTGTGACAGAAGGGAGGCCCCTGTCCTTGTTTGTTTTTTGTTTCATTGATCTTTCCATTGTTGAAAGTGGGGTTTTGAAGTCTCCTACTAGAAATGTATTTTCTTTGATGTCTATTTTCAGAGATCATAATAATTGGCTGATGTATTTTGGTGCTCCTTCATTTGGTGAGTATATGTTGATGAGTGTTATATCTTCCTGATGTATTATCCCCTTAATCATAATGTAGTGACCATCTATATCTCTTTTTGCCTTTTTTAGTTTGACGTCTATTTCATCTGATATAAGTATAGTTGTTCCAGCCTTCTTTTTTGATCCATTTGCTTGTAGGATTGTTTTCCAACCTTTTACTTTAAATCTATGTTTGTCTTTTGACAATAGTTAAATGTGTTTCCTGGAGAATGCAGAGGTTTGATTTTGTTTTTTTTTTTTAATCCAGCCTTCTACTCTACCTTTTTATTTATGAATTTTGTCAATTTACATTCAGCGTTAACACTGATACATTGGTCTTTGTATTTACCATTTTGTTTATCTTTTTGTGATTCTTTTCCTTACCTTATTCTGTTCTTCCTATTTCTCTGTTGGATTTGACTTTCAGGCTTCTTGCAATAATTTTTGGAGTGGGGGTTTAATAGTAATTAATTTCTGGGGATTATGTTTGTTTGATAAAGTCCTGTTTTTCCTTCATAGAGGAAAGAGAGCTTTGTGGAGCAAAGTTTTCTTGGTTGGCATTTGTTGACTTGGAGTCTGTTAAATATGTCTCTCCATTGTCTCCTTGCCTTAGTGTTTCTTCAGAGAAATCTGATGTCAGCCTGATTGGTTTTCCTTTATAGGTTATCTTTATCTTCCCCCTTGTCAGCTTCATTACTTTTTCCTTGTCTTGGACTCTTGGAAGCTTTACTACTACATGTCTTGCTATAGTTTTCCTTTCATTGTGGTAATTTGGTGTTCTTCTAGCTTCCTGTATGCTATTTCCATCACCTTCATGCTTGGGAAGTTCTCTTCAATTATCTCCTTCAATAGTTTCTTGGTTACTTTGTCTCTTTCCGCACCTTCTGGATCCCCATAACTATTAAATGTCCTTTCCTCATGGTGTCAGATAGTTCTCAATGTGTTTCTTCATTCTTTTTTCTCTGTAGTTCTCTTTCTTTTCTTTTTTGGTTCTTTTTATATCTTTATCTTCAAGAATACTGATTTGTTCTTTCATCAATTCTGTTTTTGTTATTTTCCCAAAGATTTTTAGCTACTCCATTAATCTTTTAATAGCCTGTTTCCTTCATTTCCTTCTTTAAAAACTCAATTTCATTCTTCAATTCATTAATTATAGTTCTCATATGATTCTTTTCCTTTTTGTCTTCTTTATGTTTTTTAATCCTGGCGATTTTAGATTCTTTGTCAGGCAAAGAAGTTCTTCCATTTCATTGTTGTTGAGTTCTGGGTGCTGCTTTTCTTTTTGTGGTTTGTCCTTCCTCAGAGGGCTTGCTTAGTTGTTTGTATTTTCCCTTCTCCTTGTTGTTTGTTTTCTAATTTGTTCTATGTGTTGGGCTACTGTGCCACTGGTACTGGTAGGCATCTTTTTGGAGTGCTCCTACTGGAACACTGGGGACTGGTGGTCAGACCAAGTCTGGTGCTGTCATGCTAGACTTCCTAAGGTCTGTGATGTTGTGAATTGGTTGATGTGTGCTATCCCTGAAAATCACTGAGTCTCTCTATGCTGCTGGTCTCTTCCCCTACATGCGTGTCTTAATGTATAATTTGGGGCATGGTTTGTGCATGTGGTAGGGGTTCACGCAGACTCTAACTCTGTATGTGGGCCAAAAGGCATTCTCCCAAGCAGGTGCTGCTCCCCATGGGGGTTGGGCCCTCCCTGTGCCTTCCTGGCTTTACGTGCTTTTCCAGATGGGGTATGTAGGTATATGGGGGTCACCAACTTTGCACAGCTGTTTGCTGGTCACGGGAACTTTGCTGGATCTCATTGCTCACCTTTGTTTGCTGGGACCTCCCTCTGCCTATTCTTGGTTCCAGAAGGAGTGTTCAGGGGTCGTGAGCCTCCCACAACCCTGTGAGCCAGCAGGAGCTTCCCTGAGTCTGGCTGCCCACCTTTGCTTGCAGGGCCCTCCCTCTGCCTTTACTCAGTTCCAGAAGGAGTACTGGGGGCTGATGGTTGCTTGCCCAAAAAGTCTTGTAATCAGGCCCACAATTTCTTGAGACTAATTGCTCACCTTTGTTTGCAGAGCCCTCCCTCTGCCTTCACTCAGTTCTGGAAAGGGGGGACAGGGTCATAGGCCCCTAGCAGCCTTGCAGGTGGGTTCATGATTTAGCTGCTTACCTTTTTTTGTGGAGCCCTCCACATAACAGATTTTTAAGCACTATAGAAGATGCAAAACATGAGGAAAACATACTGCGCAAGCCAGGTTTATTATTTAGCTTGAGGTACAAGATACACACATGCAAGAGGAAATAAGTCAGTCTTATCAAGCATTCCAAATTATCTTTAAGATGCTGCACAAAGAAAATATCAGGTGGGGTAAAGTTCATGCACTTTTTCCTTAATTGATGAAATTCAGTCCAAATTTTTTGAAAAAGTAAGTATTCATCAGCTTGATGTTATTTGGAAACTGGATTTATTCCTTTATAAGAAAAAAGAGGGCAGAAAAGCTCCATCAACTCTGCAGGGGAAAGAAAAACTATACTTCATCTTTAGGCATCCCCTACTTTTCCAGAATATGATTAATAACGTCCACCATAGAGTAGTCTGTTTTTCCTTGCATTGTTTTGCCAAATGATAGAGTAAGATTATAAAGCATTTCATCTGAGGATGCAAAACTGTGACAGGTTAGATTATACATTGAGGTTATTGGGATAGAAATGTGATTTCTCAGGGAACCCTTTCCAGGAAAAGAAAACTGATGATCTTTTATATTTCTTGTAGAAAACAGCAATTTTGAACACATAAGTTTTAGCCAACACTAGTCAAACAGAGGGACCCATTATAAAAAAAAGTTTCTAATCTAGTTCTGATGGGGTCTTTAAAAAGGAAGATTCATCTCTGACCTCAGCACACAATTCCACTTTGAAGGCCTGTGAAAAATGATTCTAAAAGATATTTTTGAGTTTTTACAGTTCAAAAAGTCACTTAGCAGATGCAACCATCTTATAATTAAAGCTGACTTATTAGTCACTATATGATCATGTCCAAAGGCATAATTCCTTTTCTGACAATGACAGTCTGCATTTATATTAATCAGAGACATAGATTCTGCTGTCCTTGTTATTACATAATGATTTTTCTTGGCTCCATCTTTATACAAGCCAGATTTAGAGAGAAGTTTAAACTAGAGCCAAACCACTATTTTTGAATTGCCACAAGTTACATGTAACTTTTTTCCATGTTTTTATAAATTCAGAGCTGAAGCTGAAATAAAATTAAAATGATTTGTTCTGTTATCAAATATCCAACTATCCAACTATCCACAGTATTAATGTAAAAACACTTCATGTAGAATAATATTTTCTAATGTTTGTATAGGTTCCCTTATATCTGTATCTCATTACATGTTATGTACGTCTTTATGGCAGCCTGGCTTCCTGTTTCCACCACCTCTTCCGCTCTTACAATGCTCTACAATACTTTAAAGTTCATGAGTCATACTAAATTCAATATCCTTTCTTTTCTATTCTTTGGAAACAGATTTCACACTCCAAGGGCATGAAGTCTAACATGCCTAAAAATCTCTGATAGATTTCTTCTTCATTATCAAGCTTTATGATCATAATCCATCTACCATTATGGCAGATACTTGGCATCTTGACAAAAAAATTGCACAATCAAATGTGAATAAGAGGAATGACATGATATCTGCTTCCTTTGGTGGAAGGTTGAAAGGAAGTAGTTATGATTGAAACCACTAAGAAAGACTGTATTCATTTTAATCAGAATGATTAAAAATAAGTACTTTGACTAAAATTTGAAGATGTATGTCTCTTAGAAAGAGCTGCCCCATTCAGTCAGTAACCTGTAATCATTATTAATCTACAGTAATATGCTTTTTTCTGACACAGACCCATGTAGGTATGAAAATTAATCAAAAAGGAAAGAAATTAGTGCCAACAAACAAGCAAAGCAAATTCAGTGATCAGCAAATATCAATGAAGGGAAAAAACATTTCTTGGAAACAGTACAATTTCAACTACTTACCTTCCTCATACTAATCTCTTCTTGAATTGTACATATCAACAGCTGTCTGGAAGACCTGAATCCTGAACATGCTTTGAATCTGAACCTGCCTATGAATTTTAGCTTCTTTATAATACTGCTTCAAACTAACAAACAAAACTCCTGTTCCAAGAACTACATACCCACACATACTTTACTAACCTCAGTAGTTACCAGTTTACCTATATAAATATGTTATGCCCATTTGAAACCACTCGTACATAATACTACTCAACATAGAACAAATTAGCCAAAGGAAGAAACAGATACGGATATTTCAGACAAGGGGATAGCATGAGTAGCAGCACGAAGTACAAAATATCATGCTATGTGTAAAGAACTACAATCATCATTGGTCAAGGAAGTGCAAGTTGAGGCACATGACTGAAAATAATAACAATACCTGTTTCTTTCATGTACCTCAACTTGCACTTTCTTATCCAATGATCAAAAGGGCAGGTTACCTGCATGTTTCAAGGCAATAATGAGTCAATGAGTTCATTCAGCATTAGTATGTGTAACACAAGTGACTAATTTTTAAAGATTTATTTATTTATGCATACAAGAGCTGGGGTGTAGGTTAGAGGTGCAGGGGGTGAGAGGATTCACCAGAGAGAGATTGGGGAGCAGAACAGGCAGTCTGATTGAAGTACATTGCTGAGGGGAGCAATAAGCAAGACAGAAGAGGTCTGCTGTTTCTAATTTGGTATCTCTAAGAATATAAACTAGAAACTATATCAGAAACCTTACTTGATGCTTATTAATATGTAGATTCCTGGATCCCATGTCAGAGCTGCTGAATTAGGGTAGAACTCCAGAATATGAATTCTGAAAAACATCTCCAACACATTTTTATGCACAACAAAATTGACCATGTCATCAACATAGCATGACACCTATCTGTAGAGAGCTCGACAAGAATAACTGCTGGCTGAAGTTTACTGTATACTGACTTGTATTTGTTCAGGTGCTGGTGTTTGCCAAGGCATAATCTTTAGATCCCTGCCAGTTAAAGATGCTCTAGAAAAAGATGAAATGCATTTGTGAGTCCACCAAATTATATATTTACCTTAGAGAGTCCCAGTGAACATTAAAGTTTCTGAGAATTTCTACATTAAAAGATTGTTTAAAACACAGTTTTCCAAACTTATTTGATTACAAAATGTTTTTTTCTCATAAACCTGTTAACATACTATAGAATGAATATGTTAATATAAGTGAATTTAGCGAATAGCACATGTTTCACTTTTAAATAGTGTTCGCATATATCATATTATTTACCCATTTCTAGTTTATTGATAGTTTTTAAAACAGGGATACACTGAGATACATATAAAAGTCAGGGATATATCTTTTTGTAGTGAAGGGTAAATACATTGATAAAATAAGAAAATAAAGATATGTTTAGATGGGGACTGGGAATGAGTCAAGTGGGAAGAGGGGGTCAATTGTATGGTGGTGAATGAAAACTGGACTTTTGGTGGTGATCATGGTACAATATATACAAATGTTGAATTATAATGCCTTAAACCTGAAACTGTTAAATGTGATAAACCAATGTCACTTCAATAAAACTTTATTTAAAAAAATGAGTTTCTGTGTGTTTCTTTCAATAAATTCAATGTTATTATTTATGATCTACTTTTCTTTATAATAAGAAATGAAGCAATAAAACTTACTATTTGTGATAAAACAGTAAAATAAAACTCACATCTCCTGATAGAATATATATTTTTTTAAAATATTTGATTACTAAGTAAGATATAATTTGGAGACACCAGAAGATCCATTGTGACTTTTAAAGCAATGCTAGAGTTATAGCTTAGATTTTGTTATCAATGATTTTCTTCTTAATGAGGCATCTCCCTTTAACACATGATACACTCTCTATGACCTGGCAGTGGAGTCACTGCAGTGTGTATTTATTTGTGATATTCTGAGTGTATCTTTGTCACCTCACATCAGATTGCTAAGCAAACCCTTGAACTCAGGACACTTGGAAACATAGTAAGAACATCTGTATCTGTGTGCTGAAATTTTATCCATACAGCCTTCTTTCCAACTATTTGCAAATTACTGTCAAGAGAGAAAATCTTCACCTTTATAGTTAAAATGTCTCCAGCAGGTGTAGTTTACTCTATTTCTGTATCAACTTGACCTTACTGATATACCTTAACTTGTTTCTCCATCATAACTTCTTATTATCTTGGGAACCTCTAACTTCTCCACTGAGTTTTAAATAAAATCAAGACCATTTAAATAAGTACAGTATGGAATCATTTTAAATATAGGAATGAGTATGATAAGAGCAGTAATAATGGAAGGTAGAAATCATTTGCTTTAAAGACTATCAAATATTAGAGTGCCCCAATGAGAAAATTAACTTAGTACAGAATTAGCAATCATGACTGTTTGCCAGCCCCTTAGCAGCTATTAAAATTGTTTGGAACTTTAGTACGAGAAAGGTTGCAGCAGCTGTGAACTACAGTGGTTCAGCTGAAATATATTTATGCTTAAGTAAAGCACTGCAAAACATCTGCAAAGGAAAGAACGTGCACAGAGGTTAGAAGGGCAAGTTAGTAATACTTCCTGGAATTATCTCAGGGCCTGTCAGGGAAGGTTCAAAAAGAGGTTTCCTCAACAGATGCCATAGACAGAACTAGAGGTGCCAAGAGTTAAGGGAATCATACAAAAGGGGTGTAGGGGCCCAAGGGAATTGTATCATTTAGGGTCAGTGTGAGGAAATGTAAATAGCCACTAATAACCCAAATGGAAGTACATATGAAAAGAATGAGTGAGTCCATATGTTCAATCCTCTGTACACATACAAGATATAGTCCTTAATGTGCAAAGTACTCATATAGTGATTCCAAGAGTTGCTTCTCACCAGCTACTTTAGATAACATAAAACAGAATTTCAACATGTGCTAATAAATTACATTTTGACAGGAGTCAGGCCATTAGCTATGGCAGCCAATGACAGAGACTGGACCCTACAGGCTGTGTCTCTTGAAGCAATTAGCCAGAGCGACACAAGACTAAGTGGTGGTATGGTGAATGAGAATGGGATTGATTATGCTTGCAGAGCAGCTACCAGTGTACACTCCAACAAGGTCAACACAGGGGATTCATTCTACATCAATCAGAGGTAGGGAAAGAGAGGAAACTGGGCTAAAGACTGCAGCAGCTGAGCAGGGCTGTCAGCTTAACCAGGGCATCTGCGGAGAGGGTGAGCAAAGGTTTAGAGGCACACACTCTTAAAAGAGGAGAAAGACTTGTGGAGGAGATAAGCTGCTCCACATATCCACCCAGATGAATCCCCAGGAGACATAATAGCAGAGTAGAGATTTTTCTCACTTCTTCTGACCCCTTGGAAGTGGTGACTACCTTGAAAGAGACACTGAGAGCACAGGGACTGTCAGTTCACAGAAAGGAACATATTGGGTGTGCCCCAAAAGGACTCAGACGCAATCTAACTCATGCATATTAACATCTGTACCCTTCTAACCTCTTCCCCCATCCTGCTGACTAGTTACCAAATAGATCCCAATACGTACAGAAGTCAGCAAAAGTCAAAATGATGCGAATCTAACAAAACCACAGTACCACCTGAAGAAATAGTAAAATAATTTAACCCTTAAGTACTGGCTAAATATATTCAAAATGATAAAATTGGGGCATTTTAAGTAGTATAATTGGTTCCATTTGTGACAACATGGAATGAACTGATGGGGGTTATGCTAAGTGAAATAAAACAAATATGTCTAAATGGGAAAAGGACAAATATGGATGTTTTCGGTCATATGAAATATAGAGAACACAAAACAAAAAAAATAGGCAAAACTAAACTAAAACAAAACTTAGAAATATGACTGTTTATTTAAGGATACTAGAGGACAAGGATGAGTGTGCAAAAAAAGGGGGAAGGCCCACAGTGGTATATAGCTAAAAGATATGTTGCTCTGGTGATGGATGTGGTGTGGTAATGAACATCTGGGATGTAATATGTGTCAGCCTATTCCCCCAAATCATATATAGTGCTGTAAACCAGGTGTCTCAATAAAAAAATTTAAAATTCACAAAAATTACAATCTTAATCAGAAATATACAAAATTGCATTTGTAAAAGAAAATGCAATATGTAAGTGGAAGGTCAAAGAATACATCATGAATGATTTGAAATAATACTCTTGAAGATTAACAAGCAATTGAATCAAATTCAGCAGTGTTTTCTGAAATTTAAGAAGATATCAACTATTATCAATGAAGTTATCTTTGACTCAATTTACACTGGCAAAGAAATTTATCCATTCTCATTCTTCTTTCTTATAGTCCTAAGTCTTTCATAGGTCAAGTGTATGTTAAATGGAAACTAACAGAGCATTTTCTTAAAACTTTTCACAAAAAAATTAAATCTATATAGCTTCTTTTTCATCACTGTTTAGTAGTAACTTTACATATACTGTATAAATAATGTATAGTATTGTCAATGCATTTATTCTCTGAGGAGATATAAAGCTATGAATGCACCAGATAGCTTCCACTGTCTTCTAATGCATTACAAAACTGTGTCAGCAACTGCTATGCATTTTAAAGATTGTTTTGTTATCAAAAAAGCTGGTAATGTATGTATTAGAATGCTTGGTACGCTCCCCTGCAGGTGCCCAAGATGCCAAAAAGAAAGGCCAACGGGAAGATGATGGCCCCCTCCAATGCCATTATGAAGAAACAGGAGACCAAGAAGATTGTAAATCCCCTGCTGGAGAAAAGGACCAAGAATTTTGTCATCAGGACATCAGGACATCCAGACAAAAGGAAACTCACGCGTTTTGTCAAGTGGCCTGGCTACATTAGGCTGCAACTGCCAAGGGTGGTCTCAATGAGTAGTTGAAAGTGCCTCCTTGCATGAACCAGTTCACATAGGCCTTGGACCCCTAAGCAGCTACTCGACTTCTTAAGCTGGTCACAGATACAGACCAGATCCCGAGTAAGAGAAGAAGGAGATATTATTGGCCCCAGGCTGAGAAGAAAGTTGCAGGCACAGGGGGTGTCCCTGCTAAGAGGACTCTGTCCTTCCAGCAAGGGTTAACACAGTCATCGACCTGATGCAGAACAAGAAGCCTCAGTTGGTGTTCGTTGCACATGACGTGGACCACACCAGCTGGTCGTCTTCCTGCCTGCCTTGTGTGGAAGATGGCGGATCGCTACAGTATGATCAAGGGGAAGGTGAAGCTGGGGCGTCTCGTCCATAGGAAGAATTGCCCCACAGTTGCTTTCACACAGGTTAACTCACAAGACAAAGGAGACCTGGCTGACCTGGCAGAAACTGTCGGGACCAATGACAACGACAGACACTACGAGATCTGTCGTCGCTGCAGAGGCAGCGTCCTGGGTCCAAAATCCGTGGCGCGCACCACCAAACTCGAAGAGCAACTGGGCAAAGCATATGCTGTTGCATCTTCTGTACATAAAAATACTAAATGTCTTCTTTCAAAAAGAAAAAAAATACTTGCTTAAGGCCCCATTCCCTGAAATCAATAAAACACAAATAATTTTAAGTTCCAATATGACATATTATTTTCTACATCTTACTGTTAGGTAAATCTTGAATACTAACTAAATAAGTTGAGCAATACTCTTAATGGGGTGGTGATAACATGTTAACAGAATATTTAACCAAGAAGTAAAAACCTTTGCATTATGCAATTCTATTGTGTTTTTATAGCAAACTTGTCTTAAGACTTTTCATCCTGTATGTATATAATTGTTTTCCTTAATATTAAGACCTCCCTACTCCAGATTCCTCCATAAATTGGTCAATCTATCATCAACTAAATTTCACATAGTTGATATTGCTGTACCTTGAGGCATGAGTACCCTAATACTGCAAACATTCTTACAGTACCTCCTCAATCAACCTTGAAACCAATCTCTGCATTTGTCTGCTCAAGTACCTTACCAATACTTCTGACAACTTTCAGTCTATACCTAACTTTCCACAACCTTGAATTCCTCCAAGTAGGACTCACATTCCTTAAGGAGAAGGGCTAAAACAATCCATTTGATCATCCGTAGTATCTACTTACTGGGCATTTCTTTGTATTCATAACACTGTCCAATGCACTATTGGCATAGAAGTGTCTTTTCATAGTTGCTGGCTATGTGTAAAGGTTTCTTATAGAAAGAACCTTATTAGTTCATGCAATAATTGACTGTGTTCAGCCACACTCTTGGATTTGGCTATCTATTCCCTGGGTTCTAGAATTCCTGTGGAAGTACCAGGATTTTATAACATAGTTCTATCAATGAATGTCCTAGTGCAAACAGAAATTTGCAAATCTCACCACCAAATTGTCAGATTTAACTTCAATATATATAAACATGTCAAATGTCTTGGTGATGCCTTGGCCAAACAATAAACTCTGAACATCAGAGTAATGTGAAGGAGTGGATGGGGCATTGGGCTGTCATTGATCTGAAGTATGATATTGGACAGGTTACTTGGTGATTTTAGACATGTTTCTCACATATTAACCCCCCATATTTTTGCATATCAAAGTGTGGTCTTTGGACAGGCAGTATGGCATCATCTAAGAGCTTGTTATAAATATGAAATTTCAGACATCCTTCCTAGACCTCTAGGATTAGTCTACAATTCAAAAGCATTTTCCAGCTGAACTATCTGTACATTGAACTTTGAGAAGTGTTGCTATGGATTATGTGAATTTTGAGGACAGAGAGAACTATATTCACCATTTATCTCCTACCATCTATTATTGAGTGCAGAACATAGTAGGCATTTAAGAATTTATCCAAAGTATGGGTGAAATTATACAAAGAAAGCCCTAAAATTGAACTTTGGTCCTTTCCAAGTTTAATATTCCATAACTGTAGAACAAGCATAAATTGTTTGATTTTGATATGGTAAAATAGGACTTGAAACTAAATCCTGCCTGGGGATTAATGTCTCTGACCTAATTCTCCATTTGCTAAATGATAAAATACATTCCAGTTTAAAGCACACTATTCTCGATTAAATTAGATGAAATATACTGGAGTCTAAAGTGTGTGTTTTCCTTCTATAATCAATATTTGTATGCACTCCCTGAGATACTGGGTCTTGGCATTAAAAATGTTCTGTACATTTTTAGATGTGGAAAAAAATATTCCTGGCCAGTTGTTTTTATGGCTCCTGTCTACAAGCTGGCTTTAAATAATAACAACGGAAAGAGAATGTATACCATTATTTACACATAATGTCAAGCCTTCTGCACTGAATTTCTTGCCCCTCTTCCATTATTTTTTTTCTTGCTTTCAGGAAGTTTAAATAATCTCATACTCACTCATGAGTTTCTGACTGTCCCAAGTCATTTGACTTTCACTTTTCTGTAAATATAAATCTCATAAGCTTATAGCTTCTTTAACAAGACTGAGTTATTATAGTAACATTCTAAGTAAAAATAAACAAAAAAGCCCCACAAAATGTTCATTAATGTCTTCCAGTATGATTCTGCTATTGCAATTTGAAAATCAAAGTCTTATTACCCATTTACCAATAATGCTGAACAGAACTATGCATATCTGATAATATTTTGTATCACATTTGCAAGCATTCAAACTACATAAAAACTTTCAATTATTTCTGCAAAATTTGAATAAATTATTTACATTAATTCCTAGATGTACTTATTAAATACATTGATTTCATACAAAAGTGGATGTAAATGTGCTACTTATATGATTTCTATGACTAACCGGGATATCTTTCTGAAAACCTCCAAAAAATCCTTATCTCTTAACTTTCTGAACATAAAACCTTTTATCATTTCTGATTGAGTGGACTATCTTTGTGGCTCTGTGGGCACACTTGTATCAAGTGTCATGAGACTTGATGGCTGGAGAAGAAGAATGATGGAAATTGGAGAAAAAAACAAGGAAGAAAAGAAAAAGCCCCATATCTGTCTTATATGAAAACACTGTCCTTACTTCAGAGCATCAGACTGATGCTCTGATCATTGATATCAGTCAGTTAGTGAATATACCATGGATGAAAGTTATGATGCATATCTATTACTACTAACATTTTAGCAAAACCCACGCTCGTTTGTATAATGACTTAAAATTTAAAATTTGGTAGAAAAGAATATGATCCAGGTGCTACAAATGTGTTGAAACCTATCTAGGATGCAAACTATACAATTCCATACAAAACATTGTTTCCACATTTTGAGTGTTCATTTAATCATGAACTCCCCACTTTTGACACTTGAAATGCTTGAGGTATAAAAACAAGAATTTTTTTAAATTAAAAAACGCAGCAGTTCCAAAAACCTAGTCATGCACCCAAGAAACATTATTAGGCACCCTCAGTTTTTCAAGTAAAGTTTTCCTACAGTTAATTTTATGTGGTAGTTTAGATTTCTGGCATTCTCTCTCCCAGAAGTAAAACTGCAAAACTCACCGGTAGTTAAAGGTCTTAAAATATTGTCTGGCATGCTTGAAAATCTAATTCACCCTGTTTAAACACAATCCTGACAAGAGAAAATGGTGTATTTGTTTTCAAGAGCTGCTTTGGAAAAAATGCACCATTAATTGAGTGGTTTAAAACCACAGAACCTTATTCTATAACACTTCTGGAGTATAAAGGTGTCTGAAATCAAGGTATTGGCAGTCTTGTTCCCACTATAGTCACTGTGGTTGGATCCTTTCCTGCTCTGCCAACCTCTGGTATCCCAGGATTTCCTTGATATGTGGCCACATAATTTCAGTCTTTGCCTCTGTCTTCACATAGCCATTTTCCATGTCTGCCTGTGTCCAGAATTTCCTCTTCTTATAACGATACCACTCATACTTTATAGAGGGTCCACCATCGTCCATTATGACCTCATCTTAACTTGTTTACATCTACAAAGATCCTATTTCCAAATAAGGTCACATTCACAGGTAACCAGGAATGCACAGGTAACCAGGCTTCTATATATCTTTTGGGGGAATGGGCCAAAATTCAATCCACAACACTGATCAGAATAATGTTTGGGCTCTATCTTATCTTAACACTTCTACTCAAATGCTGAACAAGATCTCCAAATATATTCTATATTATATTTGTATGTTATGTATATGACATATAATACCACTGACTAAATATGGTATACAGCAAATGTAAGCACAGATTTAATTTACTTACTATTTTAATAATTTTAAAGTGTCTTCCAGATCCCACACTGGATAAATACACATCTCAAAACCAGAATCAAGTACAGTTATTAAAGATCAAAAACTACAGATGTCACAGGTTCCATGTGGTCAATGCCTTTAAGCAAACTGTCTGTTACAATCTGTTCCAACTGATAATTCCAGGTGGTGGACAAATGAATCCCCAGGGAGGCTACATTGCTTCAATCTAGCCTCAGGGTAACACATATCATAGAAATCAACTTTTTTTTGGTTTCTTTTCATTTTTCCCATTAGGTAAACTAGGTGATTCTTTTCTTCCTTTCCTTTTTTTAAAACTGAGTTGTAATTGATCTATAACATATTAATAAGTAGTTATTTGTATATATTTCAAAGTGATTACTACAATCAGTCTAGTTCTAGGTGATTCTTAATTGTTTCCCTTCTCCTTAAATTTGTCCTGAGGAAAAACTGTGTATAATTTCTTCTATTTTTTTGTGGCACACTAATATGTACTTAATTTTTTTCCTTTGGTTGCTTAAAATACAATTTTTTTAAAAATTTCTATTTAATTAATTAATTATTTTTCCTTACAGTGTTTGCTTTCTTTCCTAGGTGTAGTCCCCATAGAATTCCCACCACCAATCCACCTGTGCACCATCACCATAGTCCCTTGTTATCTTCCCATCCCTGCCTTAGTCCCAATCCCTCCCTTTTCCCTGAAGAATGTCTCTGTTTTGTAGTTGTCTATTTTTTATTGTGTTTTTGTTGTTGAAGTTATTTTTTTCCCTTGATCCCCTATATTCCTCCTACCAGTGAGACCATCTGGTATTTTTCTTTTTCCTTCTGACTTATTTCATTGAGCATAATCCCTTCAAGCTCCATCTATGTTTCTACGAATGGTTCTAGCTTATCATTTTTGACTGCTGAGTAATATTCCATTGTGTATATAAATCGCATCTTCCTGATCCAGTCATCTATTTTTGGGCATTTGGGTTGATTCCAAGTCTTACCCCAAGTCTTATAAATAATGCTGCAATAAACATAGGGGTGCATGTATTCTTTTAAATTAATGTTTTTGTGTCCTTTGGGTAAATACCTAGGAGTAGGATTGTTGGGTCATATGGTAGATCCATTTTTGTAGACTGTTACCTCCATACAGCTTTCCATAGAGGTTAGACAAGTTTGCATTCCCACCAGCAGTGTAGGAGAGGTCCTTTTTCACCACATCCTCCCCAACATTTAGTTTCTAATTTTTTAATATGTGCCATTCTTGCTGGTATGAGGTGGTACCTCATTGTGGTTTTGATTTGCATTTCCCTCATTACAAGTGATGTTGAGCTTTTTTTCATATGCCTGTTGGCCATTTGCATTTCTTCTTTGGAAAAGTGTCTTTTTTACCTCTTCTGCCCATTTTTTGTCTGGGTTGTTTATTTTGTTTTTGTTGAGCCTGGTTAGCTCTTTGTAGATCTTTGTGATCTTATCATTAGTATTCTGTGCAAAAAAATTTTTTCCCAATCAGTAGGGTATCTCTTTGTTTTGGTTAATGTCTCTTTTGCTGTACAGAATCTCTTTTTTTATTATTATTTTTAAAAAAGATTTATTTATGCACACAAGACCTGGGGTACATGCCAGAGTAGTAGGAGGTGAGAGGATTCACCAGAGACAGAGAGGGGAGCAGAACAGGCAGGTGGACCGAAACACACTGCTGAGGGGAGCAGTGGGCGAGGCAGGAGAGGTCTGATGCTCCATGTGGTCCCCTCCCTGGCCGGGGATCGAACTCAGGCTGCAGTGGCTACGGTTTGCTTCACAGTGTGGTGCTCCACCCGCTGCACCACCCGGAGGTCCACCACAGAATCTCTTTAATTTGATATAGTCCTAGCTGTTTATCTTTTCCTTCACTTTCTTTGCTTTAGGTGATGGACACACTAATATTTATATGGATGTTGAAGTCTGATGAAGTCACTGGCCCTATTGAGAAATGAGAACCTGTCCCGGTGGTAGAATTATTGAGAGCTGTCTTAAGGATGGTGTAATAGCAAGGATAAACTCTAGCTTAGGCTGGTGATGCACTTTTGTAAATGATGAGTCAATTCAAGACTGTCTAAACAATTTTCTTGAAATATATTTGGAATATTTTGCTGCTAGACCTGATTTACTTAAACACAAAACAAAATAAACAGATGGCAATGACATATACTTTCCTATAGGAGGAAAGTTATATACCAGCACCTTTGCACATGAATCTTGCTCAGTCTTTTTTTTTTTTTTTTAAGATTTTATTTATTTATGCATACAAGAACTGGGGTACAGGCCAGAGGTGCGGGGTGGGAGCCGTGAAAGGATCCACCAGAGACAGAGCTGGGAACAGAACAGGCAGACTGACTGAAACACACTGCTGAGGGGAGCAACGGGTGAGGCAAGAGAGGTCTGCTAGGCAATGTGGGTCACCTCCCTGGCCAGCCGCAGGGATTGAACTCATGCTGCAGTGGCTGTGATTTGCTTCATAGTGCATTGCTTAATCCATTGTGCCATCAGGGAGGCCCTTGCTCAGTCTTTAAACTCTGTAGGTTTAAAGCTATCTCAAACTGGGGCCTCTTTGGTGGCACAGGGGTTAAAGTCAGCACTATCAAGCTGTTGGCAGCCACGAGCTCAATCCCTGGCCAGGGAACTAACCCACATGGCGCAGCAGACCTCTCCTGTCTTGCCAGCTGCTCCCCTCAGCAGTGTATTTCAGTCAGTCTTCCTGTTCTGTAGACTTTTCCCCACTCTGTTTCTCGTGAATCCTCTCACCCCACCCCACAACTCTGGCCTACAGCCTAGTTCTTGTATGCATAAAGAAAAATAAATCTTTGAAAAAAAAAAGCTATGTCAAATTCAAAAATCAATTATACTCCTACAAAGGAGGGAGACAGGAAGCCTTAGACCAGCCAGTAGCTTCCCTGTTCAAAGTCAAGCTACTTTGTGGATATTGCCATGCTAACCTGAACTCAGATTCTCAACTTGTTTTTCATGTGTTGGGTTCTGGTAGGTGGCCTTGGTCTTATCTCTGAATACCTATGTATCTGCTTAAGTTTTGATACCATTTCTCCAAGTCTAGGATTATGGCTGATCCCTGACTTTGGGGAGAACCTCAGTTTTTTCCTAGATCCTAGTTTTTATTGTTAACTTACTGATGCCTACCCTGCTGAAGGTCTGCTGGAGGCCAACTGGCTGCTGTTCATATCTGTATTGTCTATTGGGATTTAGTAGCAAGTCTTTGATCTATCTTACATGTTCACATCCCATATTCCTGTCCTGCCTTTTGAGTATTCATGTAGGAATTCCAGTTAACCTTGGCCTTACCCTTCCTAAAGTCCAATTGGGATAATAGTTTGCTAAAATTGGTAATTGTTAAAAGCAATCAGTCAAAATATAACTTGCCTAGAGAGAGACTGGCATATTTCCGGCATTGTCTACTATTACTTTAGTGTATATTTTGAAGTACTGAGACTTTTATTTCCACCTAGGTCTTCTAAGTGATCCTTAATTTCTTTTTTTAATGTTTTTTATATTTTTCTAGCAACAGATATAGGCTCAATCTTGTGTTTATCTGTTCATTAGGATTCTTCATTTCAAAAATAGTTCAAGCTTAAATCATCATGGCATGTCTGATTTTATACAGGGTTTCATGCTGATACTGGAAATGTTATTTATCTGATTATTACTCTCAGATGCATGAACTGATGGAGGATTTGCTGAAAATCCCATTACAAACTGAATTGTTCCACCCCCCCCATCAAATTTCATATTTGGAAGTCCCAACCATTAATATCTCAGAAAGTGACTATATTTGGAAATAGGTTCTGTAAAGTAGTAGTTAAGATTAATGAGGTCATTGGACTGGTGTCCACATAAAAAAGGAAAGAGATATTATAAGTGCACACAGAGAAAAGACCATGTGAGCACACAGTGAGAAGGCCAAGCCAAGTGCAAGCCAAGGAGGGGAAGGCCTTAAGAGAAACCAGTTCTGTCAACACCTTCATCTTGCCACTTCAAGCTTCTACAACTGTAAAAAAGTAAACTAGACATCTATTGTTCAACCACGAGTCTGTGGTATTTTATTACAGTAGTCCTAGCAAGCTAACACATACTTTTTAATGTCACAACCCTCAGGTCAAGAACGAAGAGAAAAGAAGATGATGTTAGTAACTTATTCTTGATAGCTGATACTTTCCTAGAATGTAAGATATGTGCCTCTACAATTTGTGTTAAGAATGATATAATCTAATAATTATTTTCAAACAATGGAAATAGATGCAAGTTTTAGAACGACAATGAACAGTCAGAAAGGCTAATTGTAACTTATTTAACCAATTTTCATAGGACTATGTGATCACTTTTTACCTCTTTGCAACTTTATCTACAAGAAGGGAATAACAAGTCCTTTCTTGATGACCACCAAAAGTCTTAGGAGGATCAAAAATAATAGAGAGTGAAAGTATTTTGAGGTTGCAAAGTTCTATATGAATACAAAGATTTAGTAAAAGGCAGGGGTTGCTGAATTATTATAAAGGTGTATTTTGACTCCTTATATTAATCAAATGTTGAAGAATAGCAGTAAGGTAATGCATAGTATACTCAACAAAACCACAAGGGAGAACAGACCTAAGAAGCCGATAGTTTTGTAATAATTAGACTGCAAGTACACTAGCTATAAAAAAGTGCTTTATATAGTTCTTGAAATGACTGCTTCCCCTCCACACATTTAGTTTAATTTCTTTTGGATAGCCTTTTTCATTCTTTTTCTTATTGCCATTCTCAATTTTCCCTGTCAGGACGAAGGCGATGTTCACAGCAATCTGAGAACTTCTACAGATTGTCCAAACATCCCTGGCCATGCCAATCTCTATACACTCAAAGGTAGTATCCTACTTCTTGCTCTGTTGACTGGCAGAAGCCGAACTTGCTGGAGACAAAAATTGCAGGAAATTTGAAACAGGAAATTTCCATACTTCCTGGTGTCTTAGAAGTTATAAGGAAGTTGTGGGAGGGGTCATAAAACTGAATTTGTTGGAAGAAATAAAGATTTCTGTCAACAATTTGACACCATTGTTATCAAATTATTAGTGTGGATACTAGAATTAAGAGTTAAATTTGCTGTTCAACAGACAATTTACACTTACAATGTCCAATACATCAATTTATATTATTACCCAAACCTACTCCACCTTCAGTCTTTCTGATCTCAATTATACTTGGTGACTATATCTTCAAAATATTTCCAAATGTGACCATTTCCCACTATTACCCTTGCCACTTACTAATGGTGTCCTGGGCTTGTGCAATAACTGGTCTCCCAGATTCTTTTCAGCAGCCACTTGTCCCATTAATAATGTAGCTCAGATCATGTTATTACCCTGTTCACTTCAATGTCTTCTATCTCACTCTGAGTAAAAAGCAATAAACTTACAAATGGCTTACAAGGCTCTATAGGATTATATCTTTGGCCACATCCTCTAAATCTCTATCCCTTCCACACTCCACTCCAGCCATACTGGCCTCTATGCTGCTGTTCTAACTTATGAGGAATACTCCCCACATAAGTTCTTTGCCTGAAATTTTCCTTCCCTCATTTCTATATGGTTTAATCCTCACTCCTTTAAAAGTCTTTCATGTCACTTCAGTGAGGTAGAGTTTTTTTCCCCATTGTCTGCAAATAGATAAACACATGGTAGCCAAAATTATATATGGTGAAGAAGTGATTACCATTAAATTACATGGGACAATTTCAGAGGATTTCCACACCCCAAAAATAACCACCTACCAAATCATACCAAATACCATATGAAACCTAAAATAACACCTGCATATAGTAAAAGAAGGAATGTTATATTAAATACATAGCATATATACAGTGGTTCCCAGTGAAGGAGCTTGAAGTACCACTCTTACTGCTCAGGGTGCATGCTCCTTTTGTAATTGTTGCTGCAAAGAACATTGAACACTATTTTCACTTTTTTAACTTTGTAGTAAAAGTTAAAACCATTTTCAGATTTCTTTCAGTTAATGAAAACAGGTATCAATGCAGGTCTTTCATAAAAGCCAAGTGACAATGCAAACTTTTGAAAAGTTGGGAATTGCTGTATATCAACAACCATTTAAAATTACATCTTCATCTCTGGACTCCAGATCCCTTTATTCCACTTCATATGTTTAGTTTTGAAGCCCTTAGATTTAAAACATAATAAAATTTATGATGGATTCTGTTTACTGTCTCTCACCACTAAATGTTATCTCCACAATGGCAAATTCTTTTTGATAGGTTTGTACATTCATGTATCCCAAGTACCTAGAAGAGAGACTGGCACAGAATTAGCAGTCAATATATTTTCAATGAATTTTATAGGAGATTATTATTCATGAACAGGCCTCAAGTTAAAGAAAATCTATATGCGTGAACTTAAAGCAATATTTCAAGATCATTCAAATCAATTTTAAGTTGTTCAAGCAGGTAAATCCCACTCCCCAATTCCCACCTAGTTTGTTCGACTTAGCATAGGTGTATTCAAAGTGTGTTGGTATATTTTATTTACATCCAACAAGAGTATGTTATGCACAAAGCAAACTCACCGGCAGGAACAAAATGTAAAACAGCACACAAAAATGTCAAAATAAAATAGTGCTTCTTAAAGTCAGTCCTGCAAATGAACAAATGAAAATGGATTGTTGCAAATGTTAACAGGAAAATTGATGAATTCATGGAAACCAATACATTTGCTTAGCTCATAAAAGCTTTTTTAAAAAAAATTTTGAGGCTTTGTGTTCATTTTTTTTCATTGTTGGTAACAGGTAAATCATGCCTTCAATAAGCGAAAGACTATATAAATTGTGGTACATCTTGAAAATGGAAGGTATTTTTTTTTAATGTAACTGGTTTGCAATGTTGTTTGTGTTTTAGAACTATAGGAACTCCCCCTTCAGGTATTGTTACCACACCGCACTCACCACGAAGACACCCATAGCCTGATATCATAGTCCATTGGGTTTGCTATCCATTTTGTCCTCCCCCTCCTGTCAGGATTGCTTTAGTTTTTCATGCTTTTTTGTGGTTCCATATGAATTTTGATAAACTTTGTTCTATTTCTTTGAAGAGTAATGTTGGAATTTTGATAAAGATTGCATCGAGTAGGATGCTTTGGGTAGGATGGACATTTTGACAATGTTAATTCTTCCAATTCATGAGAAGGGACTGCCTTACCATTTCTTTGTGTGTTCTATTTCTTTTAACAATATATTATACTTCTCTTTGTATAGGTCCTTCACCTCCTTTGTTTACTCCCAGGTATTTAATTCTTTTTGGTGGAATTATTTTCTTAATTTCTTCCTTTCCTAGATCATTGCTTGTGTACAGGAAAGAAACTTATTTTTTCTATTGATTTTATAAATTGCCTCTTTGCAGGTTTAATTCAATTGTGTTTGGAGAATCCTTAAGGACCTTATGTATATTCCCATGCTGTCTGCAAAAAATGATAACTCTCTTTTTCAGTTTAGATTCTTTTTATTTTCTTGCTTAATTACGTTAGCTGGGACTTCCAATACCATGTTGTATTGCAATGGTGAGAATGAATGTCCTTGGTCTGAACCTCATCTGAGGAGAAGCTCTGTTTCTTATGACTAAGAATGATGTTAACTGTGGGTTTGTCATATATGGTCTTTATTATATTCAGGTATGTTCCATTTATCCCCAGTTTTTTGAGGGTTTTCATCATAAATGGATATTTAATCTTACCAAATGTTTGCTCAGCATCTATTGAAATGATCATATGGTTTATATATTTCATTTTATTGATGTGGTGAAAATTTTGATTGATTTTCATATGTTAAACCATCTTTATATAGCTAATATAAATACCACTCTGTCATGATATAATCATTTTAATACATTGTTGATTTCAGTTTGCTAAGATTTTCTTGAGAATTTTTTGTATTTATGTTCATTAGGGAATCGGTTTCTAGTTTTCTCTTTGTGTGTTATCTTTTTCTGGCTTTGGTATTAGGGTAAGGATGACCTCACAAAATATGTTTGGGAGTATTCCCTCTCTATATATTATTTGAAAAAGTTTGAGCAGAATGGTATTAGCTCATTTTTGAAAGTTCCTTCAACTCATGTTTGAAGTCATCTGACCCTATACTTTTGGTTTGTGGGTGACTTTTGATTATTGTTTCTATTTTCTTGCCTGTATCTGGATATTTAGGTTTTCTTTCTTTCATAGTCAGTCACATATTATGTATGCTTCTAAGACTTTATTCATCTCTTCCAGATTATTGAATTTACTAGCATACTAATGTTCAAAATAACCTCTTATAATCCTCTGAAATTCTGAGATGTCTGTTGTAACTTTTCTCTTTCATCTCTGATTCCATTTATTGATGTTTTTTTTTCCTTTTTATTTTTGAGATTAGCTAAGGGTTAGTCTATTTTATTTATTCAAAGAAACAGTTTTTGATTTTATTAATCTTTTGGACGATTGTTTTAATTTCTATTTCATTGATTTCTACTCTAATTCTTATTATTTCCTCCATCTACTGGCTTTTAGTTTTCTTTATTCTTCTCATTCTATTTCCTTAAGGCTAGAGATAAAACTGTTTGAGTTTTTCATAGTTTCTTTTTAAAAAATATTAATTTTTATTAATTTATGCACACAAGAACTGGGATGTAGACCAGACATGGTGGGGGGGGGGTTGGTAAGAGGATTCACCAGAGACAAAGCAGGGAGCAGAACATGTGGATCTACTGAAATACACTGCTGAGCAGAGCAGCTGGAGGGACAGGAGAGGTCTGCAGCATCATGTGGGTTCCCAGGGATGGAACTCATGCAGCACATTAACCCCTGTGCCACCAGGGGGCCCCTTTCCTAGTTTCTTGATGTGAACCTGTATTGCTATATTCTTTCCTCTTACTACTTCTTTTGCTGAGTCACATAAATTCTGGAAGGCTGTGTCCTCATTGTATTTGTTTTAAGGTACTATAATATTCTTCGATAATATCCATTAATCCAATAGTCATTTAGTACTGTGTTTCTGAATACTAAAGGATTTTCTATTTTTTCTCTGTGGTTGATTTCTAGTTTGATACCTTTATGGTCATTGAAGATGCAAAGTATGATTTTCACCTTCATGAATTTGTTGATACTTGCTTGTCTTGTGACAAAATATGTGGTCAGTTCTGGAGAATGTCCTATGTGCACTTAAGAAGAATATATATTCAGCATTTGGGGTTTGGCTTCCTATAAAATGCCTATTAAGCCCCCATTGGCTAATTCTTTATTTAAGGTTATGGTGTCATTTATTTCCTGTCTGGTTGATATATCCATCATTGAGAGTGGGAGGTTGAACTCCCCTGCTATGAATGTTTTTTTCCCAATGTTTATTTTCAGATATGTTAGCAATTGCCCTATATAGTTTAATGCTACTTCATTTGATACACATATATATTTTTTTAAAGATTTATTTATTTATGCATACAAGCACTGGGGTACAGGCCAGAGGTGTAGGGGAGTGAGAGGATTCACCACAGAGAGCGGGGAGCAGAACAGGCAGATCAACTGAAGTACACTGCTGAGGGGAGCAGCGGGCACAGCAGGAGAGGTCTGCCACACCATGTGGGTCCCCCCCCTGACCGGCAGCAGGGATCGAACTCGAGCTGCAGTGGCTGCGATTTGCTTCGTAGTGCGTTGTTTAACCCACTGCGCCACCAGGGGAGGCCCTGATACACATATATTAATGAGCGTTATTTCTTCTTGATGTATTGTTCTCTTAATCATTATATGGTATCCATCCTGTCTCATGTTACATTTCCTGGCTGGAAATCTATTTTAGCTGATCTAAGTATGATTGTTTCTGTCTCCTTTTAGATTGCATTTGCTTTTAGGATTGTTTTACAGCCATTTTCCTGAGTCTATGTTTATCTTTGGATCTCAGGTGTGTTTCCTGGAGACAAAAGAAAGTTAGATTCTGAGTTTTATGTTGTTTTTTTAATCTTAAATTTTTAATCTTTTTTTTTTTCCAGGTTACCTAAACCACTTTTTTTGAAGAAAACTGTAGAAATTTAGCAGCAGCCACAAGCGAATACCAGGTGGTGGTACATGTCAATTTTCCACAAAATCCTCTTTTGTGGGGTATGTGAATACACTGCTTGGGGTCTCTG
The DNA here is from genome assembly GCA_019455555.1 of Galemys pyrenaicus. Taxonomy (NCBI): domain Eukaryota; kingdom Metazoa; phylum Chordata; class Mammalia; order Eulipotyphla; family Talpidae; genus Galemys; species Galemys pyrenaicus. Next base: position 1,428,123 of record JAGFMF010011651.1, on the reverse strand, counting down.
CTCACACTTGCTAAAATCAATTATGTCCAATTTCAGCCCACACGTCACGTTTCCTCATACTTCTTTGAAATTCTTCGGCATTCTTACAGAAATTTTTTTATAGTCCTTAGAGTATTCTTCAGTTCCATTGGGCAGAAGGGGGTGCTTGGGCTAGGGGGTCATTCACAGTGCCATGAGAGACTGCATTACTTGGTCAGTTTGTTTGCTGGTTTCCAGTTTCAATATTAATTACTAACAGACAATTTCTCCACTTTTCACGAATATTTGGATGATAGATCTTTGTTTTAAATGTGATCTTCCTAGCTTGAATGGGCACTCTGCTGGAAAGTTGATTTTGACTTTGAAGTCTCACTAATCATATGGAGGGTTGTCAGGAACAATAAACCCTTGACAAGTCAATCATCCTGGATGTTATGGAAGTTTTTCATTCCACATTTGTGACATTTGTGGATTTCTTCAAGCTCCTTCATCTATCTTCTCCTGGCCTCCATCTTGGATCTGGCGCTACTGTATATATTTTTTTTACTTCAACCTGACACTCTGTGCCTTTCATTCAGAGAGTTCAGTCCATTTACATTTAGAGTGATTATTAATATATGAGTATCTGCTATTGCCAGTCTGTCCTTAATTTGTGGTTTTATCTACTTTCTTCTTCAGTTATGGTGGTGGATGTTCTTCTCTTTGATTTAGATACAAGAGCTCCTTTCAACATTTCTTGGACGGGAGGGCTAGTGACTGAAAACCTCTTCAGTTTCTGTTTGTCTGAGAACGTCCTTATTTCTCCCTCATATCTGAAGGAGAGCTTTTCAGGATAGAATAATCTTAGGGGGCAGTTTTTATCCTTAAATATTTTATCATGTCATTCCATGTTCTCCTTGCACATAGTGTTTCTTCAGGAAAGTCAGATGCAAACCTGATTGTGGTTCCTTTTTAGGTTATCTGCTTCATCCCCCTAGTCAGTTTCATATTCTTTCTTTATCTTAAGTTTTTCGAAGTTCCAAGTCCTCATTCCATTTAGTTGCCCTAGTGTTCCCGTAGTTTCCCGGACATGTATATTTATTTTCTTGTCCAGATTTTGGTTGCTTTATTTCTTTAAGTTCTCGATTCCCTTTTCTTTTTCTTTCCCTTCAGGTATACTCATTATTCTTGTATTGCCTTTCTAATGAGTTGGATAGTTATCAAAATATTTCTTATGTTTTTCTTCATATCTCTCTTCTTCCACTTGACTTCTGTGTGCATTCTCTCCCTCAAAATCACTGATTCAATCTTCTATTTATTTTATTATGGCACGATAGTGTTTTTTAGAATATTTTATCTACACTATTGATCTTTTTTTACATCCTGCTTCTCTATCGTTTTATTATTTAGAACAAAAATTTCCATTTTCTGTTCATATTTATTTTATTTCTTGGGACATTCATTTGTTTTTCTAAGTTTTTTAATATATCTTAGATTAACTTTTCTGTTTTTTCTAATTTCTTTGAATTTATTCACGATGGCAATTTTGAATTCTACGTCTGGTAATAAGATTTTCCATGTTTTTGTGATTTATTCCTATTCCAAGGGTTTCAAGAGTCTTTATCATGAATGGATGTTGGACTTTGTCAAATGCCTTTTCTGCATCAATTGATATGATCATATGGTTTTTGTTCT
>JAGFMF010011651.1:1404185-1426420 GCA_019455555.1 Galemys pyrenaicus | reverse complement strand
TTGTTGAGGATTTTTGCATCTGTGTTCATTAGGGAAATTGGTCTGTAGTTCTCTTTTTTTGTACTGTCTTTGTTTGGTTTAGGTATTAGTGCAATATTTTGTGATTTATTCCTGGAGAGCTTTTCTGTGTGTGTGTGTGTGTGTGTGTTAGAATTCCCCTGATGTATGAGATTGCAGGTGTGTTTTTTTCCCCTCATTATTTACTTTCTGAAAATAAAGTTGCATGCAACACTGCAGTTTTCCAGTAGATGGCGCTGTATGACAGGGAGAACTTATTTGTAGTTGGCTCTTCAGTGAGTTGTGGGATGGTTTTGAAAGGGTATGTATCTCCTGGGAGTGCCCTGCCTACTAGGTCTTGTGTCTGAGTTAATATCTCTGGCCTTCCTCTCCAGGCCTCAGACTTACATGTCTGCAATTTGCAGGATGTCTCCTTTGTGCAACCTTGGTACATTCCAATGCAGCTTCACTACTTCAGCTAAGTCCCATACCCACTGATCACACGGAGACTGGGTAGGGTGAGCTGCACCTTTCTAAGCTTTCTTTTCCTCAATGGAGGCCCCATCTATCTGGCTCTCTACAGCACTCATGTCACAGTATCTCCTATGGTTATATCCAAAGATATATATCCTAAGATTTGTCCTTCCTGGGTTCTGCTATGTACTGCAAGGGTATAACTTCCCCAGACACCATTGCCTCCACTTACCCTCTGTCCCCTTGAGTGGACATTCTTTGGTGTCTCTTCTGTCATACTCAGTCAGTTTTGGTACCTGGTGAGTTTGAGGTACTTTGGTATCATTGATGTTCTGGGACTCTCCAAGTCCAGAGTCTACCTCAGAGTTGATTCTAGCCAGAGAAAAGAAGAGTATTCCCCTGACACAATCTTTCCTGGGACAATGGAATATTTTTCAGTGGTTAAAAAAAAAAAGTGAGCTATTAAACATAGTGTTGTGAGCAATGCAGATCTTGTGGCCTGCATATTATCTATATGCCCATCAAAATCTGACCTGTCATAGCCCTGGGGCTTGCAAGTAGGTGCTATCTTTAGGCTATGCACAGGCTCTTTCCTGCTCTCTGTAGAAATTCAGACAAATCTGTTGATGGATAACAACAGAAAATAGTATTGCAATAGTGGGAATCAGCAATATTGCACAGGAAGCTTTGTAAGATATTTATTGCAGTCTATATAAAGTTGGGATGAAATTGAACAAGCAAGATGAATTTTGGTACTTTGGAAAGTGTGAAATCTGCTAGTGAACTTTATTTTCCTTTTACGGGGGAGTAACAGAAATTCATGAATCTCTTGTAGAAAATCCAAGGCTCTTTGACAAATCTTTTTTATGAAGATGGTTGGCTGGTTAGGAGGATACTGAATAATCCTTTTGAACTAATGAGTGAAGAAGCAGATGAGAAATATGTGAAATTTTTGAGAAGTAAAAAGAGAAACCCTAAATAACTAAAATGAAGCAACTTAAAAAAAACAACAAGGTCTTAAGCTATGAAAAGAAATTATGGGAGTTTAAATATATATTTCTAATTGAAAAAAGTCAATCTGAATATACTACATACTCTATGATTCCAGCTCTGAGATTCTGGAAAGGGCAAAAGTATGAAGACAGTAGAAAGATTGATTGCCAGGGGTTTGTGGTGAGAGAGGGATGATTAGGAGAATCACAAAGGATTTTCAATGAAGTGAAAATACTCTGTGTGATAGCATAATGATGAACATACATCATTACATGTTTGTTTAAACACAAAGAATGTGCAACACTAAGAGTGAATCCTAATGTCAACTGTGAACTTTGGGTAACTGTGCTGTGTCAGTTATAACAAACTTACCATTCTGGTGGGGGTTGTCAATCATAGTGGAAGCTATGCATGTGTGGGGGTGGTGTGTATATGGACTGTCCCCACAATTTTGTTATGAACCTAAAATTTCAATAAAAATAAAGTCTATTTTTTTAAAAAAATTAACTAACAACTAAGTGGTGTAATATGTTCCAAATATTTTCATTTGCAATAAATTTTTAAAAACACCTTTTATTATTACAGTAATATATGTGCTCTGTGGAAAATTAGAAGAAAAAAAACCAAGTAAGTAATAACTCTAAAACTATGTTCACATTCCAACACCAGAGTATCCCCTATATTAACACTAGGCCTATATGCTTCTTAACTTTCTTTATGTAATATATAATGTATGGGCCTATATATTTTGAACAAAATAATGTTATATTGTTTAGTATCTGCTTTTCTTAAGTTAGTGACCTTCAGCTTTTCATTTCATCTTATTTAATGCTCAATCTACTTTGAAATTTCCCCCCAATTGAATGAAAAGTAACATTTACAGCTAGTTTGTCAAAAACAGTATCTACCACAGTATAGTGAAAAATCACTCTTAAAATGATGGTAAGTTCTTTAACAATATTATTTTATTTTATTTTAAATAGCTGTCTATCCCCATACACTCTTTTATCTTATAATTATTTCAGTTACGTGAATGTGATTTAAAATTTGTTCAGTATAAATTCATGCAATTTGTTGAATAAAATTATAGGATAGATATTAAAATATACAAGATTTTCTAATATAAGGATTAGAGAAAACTCATTTAATTATAAGAAAAGGTTTAAATCTAAAATATACAGTACTATAGGACAAGCAATTTTTGTTGAGTTTTTATTAGCATGGTCATTATTCACCTGAAACTGATTGTTAATTGCTTTTTCTATTTTTAATGTAAAATAAACTGCTCATGTTCTGTGGCATTTTATTATGCTTGTTCAGTCAAAAAAGACAATCTCATTTTTGTTACTTTTGGTGATAACAAAGAGGTATGTGATGAAATGACAAAGATCCTAGAGTTAATGGAAAATATAAATCAATAGTAATCAGCAACTGTTTTTTATTATCTTTTAAATTTCAATATATCTTATCCTTAGAAACCAATTACTGGAACACTCACCATGGTGATTTTCTGAATAACTCTTCTTTCTAAACATAAAGAAAAGCACATGTTCATGCTCTAATCAGTTTTTGTCTAAGATTTGTGTATTATGTGAAGAAAACTGAAGACTCTTGAGTTAAACCCTTTATAATGCTTTTAAAAATTCTGAAAATATGGCCTTGATACCTTTGTCAAACTTAGAGAATCATTCTCAAAGAAAAAAATTAACATGTGGTTAGTTAAAGTGTTATTTAATGAAAAAGAATGTGGCAATTTCTTATAAAGCTAAAATGGAAGCTATCATATAATCCAATAATCACACTCCTTGGCATACAACTAAAAACTAATTTTCACATAAAAAAAATCGATACACAACTATTGATAACTTAATTCATAATAGCCTAGAAGTGGAATCTGCCTGAATACTCTTCAGTGGGTTATTGGATAAAGTAACTTCAATCCATCTGTGTTGTTGAATCATGTCAGGAATAAAAAGGAATAAACTTTTGTTTCACTAAACAACCTGGATGCATCTCCAGAGAATTATACTGAGTGAAAATAGTCAATCCTAAAATGCTACATGCTGTTATAACAATTACATTTAAACAATATTCCTGAAATAACAAAATTATAGAGATTATAAACAGATTCATGGTTGACAGGGTTTAGTGGTAGGGGAAATTATGGGAAATGTAAGAATGTTTGTAAATACCAGGAATACATGTAATAATGAGATAGTTTTGTATTCTGTCTGTACTAATAGATACAGTACCTGTCCCTGGGCTAGAATTATATAGAAATAAACATACACACACAAATTAGTACACATGAAACTAAGGAAATTTGAATGAGATTAGGGCATTGAATTGTGACAAAATCTTATGTGACATTGTAATATAGTTTTGTGAAATAGTTTCAGGAAAACTGACTAAGGATTCATGAGATTTCTCTATGTTGTACCTTTTAACACTGTTAAATTATATAAAAATATTCACAACTAAAAAAAGATGTTATTTATTCTCATGTGTTTCTTTAAACAAGTTGTTTGGAAGTCTAGAAGACACCATTACATTATATATAAACAACTATATTCACTCCCTCAACCTCAAACAATATACGAAAATGGAAAGAATTTTTGTTAAAATGGCAATAATGTATTCAACCATGTTTTTATTTTTTTTAACTTCCTTAGAGCTATCAGGGAAAAAATGTTATATTCCTTGAAACACAATTATTCAACTTACTCTTTTCATATGAATTTTGCTTAGTTAGAACTGGACCCCCTTAGGGACTATGAATCAAGGAAAAATCAGAGTAGAAATAATTGGTCCCAATTAATGTTGGTTGAGTAAGAAATAAAATCTTTTCCCCTAGATGATTCAGCAAGGCTAATGGAATGAAGAAAGTACATTCTAGATAAAGCTAAGTTCAAGTAGAAATGTAAAAAGGAAAATTAAGCAGAGTCCCCTTCTTCTGGGTGTTTATGTGAGGGCAGGAGAATGTAGAAAGAAATTGTGAAAGAAGAAAAAGTCAGGGAAAGTTGGGATAAAATCACTAGTTGAAAGAGAACTGTTCTAAAAGCTCCACCCTATGTATTTCTGCAAGGATGGAGGAGTGAGCACAGATCTTGCTGGAAGTATGTCAGGAAAGTTACTGAGGTGATATTGGTTTAAGGAAAATGGCGTTGAAGTTTCCTTCCCCTACAATATTTGCATGGGAAGGTGATGATGAGAAGAAAACTTAGCAGAAGAGCTATCAGAAGCTATATCCAGAGATCATTAGCTGAAGAAGAACTGGATAGACTCTCTTAACTTAGAGGATCCCTCATTTACCAGTGGAGTATGTACAGATCATCAGAATACCTGGGGATTTCTGTGAGAGCTGGGGGATTTTAAACTCAGAAAATCCTGTGAGAATAAATGTCTAGGAAACAATCCTAACATGATTGGTTAGGACTCCTTCCTCTGAGCATGTAAGGACAGAACTTGGTAGAAGATGTAAGGCCAGAAGACAGGTGTCAAAGGGTGATTAGCTGAATGAAAATGAAATAAGTTCCCTCCTCCAAGAGATTCTACAATGGTTTGTGTTGAGGGAAGAGTATGTAAGGGCAGAAATTTTTGGAAGAAACTTTTTGGAATGGTTAGACTAAGAACACAATTGAATTAGAAGCAATAGAATATGGGCCTCCCTGGTGGCGCAATGGGTTAAGCAACACACTATGAAGCAAACCACAGCCACTGCAGCACAAGTTCAATCCCTGCCTCCAGCCAGGGAAGGGACACACATGGCGGAGCAGACCTCTCCTGCTGTGCCCACTGCTCCCCTCAGCAGTGTGTTTCACTCAGTCTGCCTGTTCTGCTCCCCACTCTGTCTGGTGAATCCTCTCACCTCCCGCGCCTCTGGCCTGTACCCCAGCTATTCTATGTATAAATAAATAAATCTTTAAAAAAAAAAAGAAGTAATAAGCTCCCTGCTCTCACCGTATCACAAACACCAAGAGAATTGTTTAGATTAGTTCTCCCTTCAATTAATCATATTCTACATATATCTTAATATTTCTTTTACCAGGATGATCTGTCCTCCTTACCCTCTATCATTGTCTATTTGGGTTGCTATATCATTGACTAGGTGGCTTATAAGCATAAATTTATTTCTCATAGTCAGGGAGTCTGTGAAAGCTAAGATCAAAGACTGTCAGATTTAGCATCTGCTACAACCTGTTTTCTGGTTCATAGACAGCTATCTTCTCATTGTGTCCTCACATGGTAGAGGGAGCAGGACAACTTTCTAGAATACTTTTATAAGGGGTAATAATTTTATTAAATTTACTTTTAACCAACCACATTTTTATTCTGTTTTTCCCTTTAATTAATATACACTTGACATCAATTGTAATCCCCTTGTATTCCCCATCACCATATCACCATCACCTCAGTCCCCCACACTCCCATCTTCCTTCAACCCTCCCTTTCCCCCCTCCCCAACAAGTGTCCCCAATTTGTCCTTGTCTTTTCATTTTTGTTAACCAATGACATTTTGACCCTACCTAGTCTTTACTTGTGGAAATTTCTGTCTCATAATCTTACTATATTTGACAAATCTAGTTTAGATCAGTCCTACTATAACCAGTCATGTTTAGATCTGCTCTAAGACTTTTACTTTACCTAGAGTTTCTGTTCTCATTCCCTTTGTTTACACCCTTAGAGAAACCCCCAGTGGAGATAGTTTATTCCTTCTTGATGGCTCTCTGCTCATACTTTCACTTTATTAAATATACCTAGAGAAGAGAACTTATTTCAGAGCTCTTTCAACCAAGTTTGTTACAAACTGCTCCCAGACATTTATTTTTCCCAGAATATTCTGTCCTCTTTCCAAACCCTACATGGAAACCTTCTGTGAAGTAGGATATTTAATTCATTGTTATATAATCTGCTCTGAGTGGACCCATTGATCTTTACTTCTTCCAGGTAGTTTTGCCTTTATTCCCACACACTGTCAAAGAAATCCCCCAGGGAAGGGAACATAGTGGATTCAACCAATCTTACTCTGTCTCCAACATCTGACCTTTACATTTTAAGGAAATTTCTGTCGCAGTACTTGCTCTATCAGAAACACAGAGGGTAGGGAGCTTAGTTCAATTCTCCTTCCTAATCATGTTTGGATCTGCGCCCAGACTTTAACTTCTTCTGGAAAGGTCTGTTCTTAACTCCTTCTTTTCAAACTTACCCTTTAAAACAAGGGGAGGGATTTTAGCTCATTTCTCCTTCAATGCGTCACCTAACCATACCTCCTGATATTGATTTCTTCCAGAAGTTTCCATTCTAATATTTGTTCTCTTATCCTCACTATATCAGCAACTACAGTGGGAAGGACCTTAGTTCATTTCTCCTTCAATAATATTCTGACCCTCTCCTGTACTTTCATTTCCCCAGAATATTCTATCCAAACTTTTTCTACTCTGAAGTTTTCTGTGAGGAATTTTTGGATGAGGATGCAACATTCTAGTATGTACACAAGTCCAGGATGGTGTGTGAATATACTTGAAGAAGTAAACTAAGTTCCCACCTCTTAGAGTTTCTGTGAATGTGTATGAGATGAGGAGTTGGATTGGGACAAAACTTTCTGGAAGGAATACAGATCGGGTGAGGGAGGACTGAATAAGTTGTCATTTCTGGGGTTTCTTTCAGAGTGGGTTGATGACTAGTGAACATACTAGAGCATATTTAGTTGAAGGAGATGGTTGAAGGAGAACTATACTAAAATTCCTACCAAGGGTGCTTCTGGTATAGGGATGGTAATAAGAACAGACTTCACATCAGAATGTGATCAATGGAAGAAGTACAAACCTATGTTCTCTTTCATAGGATTTCTGTTTAGATCTATATTGGGATATAGAGTAAGTACAGAACTTTCTGGAAGAAATAAAGTTCAAGAGCTAAGTCCATGAAGTTAATAAATGTAGAAAAATTGGGTAGTTACTTGAAGCTTTCTGTTATAATAGGGAGATGGGGACTGAGTATTCTGGGGAAATTACTGGTCTTGGAGCATGTTACAATATGATTGATTGAACGAAAACTGAACCAAACCCCAAATCCCTAGATTTTATGGTATAGTGAGGATATGAGAACAGAGATTTCTGGAAGAAATTAAAATTAACAGATTATTATTTAGAATGTTATTTAATGTGAAAATCTAAATAAACCTGTTTGCCTGGGTGTTTCTGTGAGAATAGTTTGAGGACAGAGTATTCTGGGAAAAGTGAATGTCTTGATTGATGGGGAATAGAACTAAGTTCCCTCTTCTAGATGTTTCTTTTTTTTTTTAAGTACAATGTGATTTGTTTATAAATGAGAACAAATGAACAATGCACAGTTCCTGAGAAATTAAAAATGGTGACACCGAAATTACGAAATACACAGTCTTTTCTCTTACAATTCACATTTTTGTCTTAATTATAAAAAATGGGAAGTCACTTTTATTACCTAAACATATTTACTTATTAAAACTATATTAATACTTTTATAAAAAGTACAAAAGAGATAAGACAAGCAAGTACATTTATAGAACTGCGTATCAGTCATGCCAGATCCCTGTGCAGGGAATTCCTGGCATGACCTGAAAACAATTCTTGTTTAGACATACCCATTCATCAACTCATCCAGCATGGTCAGCCTCTACTCTTTCATGGTTTTCTTCTGCTGTAAATGTATATGTCCTGTTCTCTGCTTTTTAAAATGGACATTTACCTTCTTCATCTATCAGCCATTGGAGGAGGACTAGGACCATGAAGATGGTTAATTTGACCCATTCTTCTTGGGGGGGGGGGGGGNATCTATCAGCCATTGGAGGAGGACTAGGACCATGAAGATGGTTAATTTGACCCATTCTTCTTGGGGGGGGGGGGTGAGAGTGTTTCTGGTGGCCCTCTACTATCATCTCCTCTGGAATCAAATGAGTTTCCATACCCCTTTTCTTTTTCATGTCATGTTAAAGCAGAGTTTTGACAAATAAAACCACAAACTTGGCTATTCCCAGAAGAAAACTGTTATCAAAGATAATCTCCATGGGGATTGACTCTGCCTGCCCAACATTTGTTCATTCAAGATGTAAAAACCATTTTGTTTCTTGTCTTCTGTCTCTGGAGAGACTCTTCTAGATGTTTCTGATACTGTGTCATTTTGAGCACAGAATTGTCTTGAAGGAAATACCAGGAATTGGGTCAGAATGTGATTGGTTAGAGGAGAGCTGAAGTTTCTTTCTATATGGACTCTGTTGGGGTGTCTGTGCAGGGTTCGGAATGGGGGAGAAGAGAGTGAAAATGATAGAACTTTCTTGAAGAAGCTAACTCAGGTTTGGGCTTATTACATGACTGGATAAATAAGTGAATAAGTGTGTTCCTTTGGGAGTTTTCTTTGATGATGGGAGAAGAAAAGAAATTTTTCTAAAAAGAGTTATGTAATAGAAGACAGAACTAATTAGAAGTTGTTACTGCAAAGCAACATTATCATTCTTATATATGACAATGGATTCAAAGTTATAAATAGAATGGAAGACTAACTTTTTATTATGTGGATTTCCTTTATTTCTTATTTCAAAATTGCCTCTATCCACTTTTGATTTTAATCTGCATAATGGGATCAGTTTCAATGTATTTACTTGTTCTCTTATTTTATTTTCTATCTTTATGGTATTTAAGTATGGATTACATATGTTGAAACACCAGGTTAAAGTATATAGGGTTCAGACACTTAAGCTAGACATGTAAGTGATTAGTGCAGTCCATGTCCAAGAAAGTATTTTTGCAGGAATGGAAATGGGTAAATTAGTAATAAAGGGGAAAATGAGAATGGAACTTGGTATAGGGGAAGAATTGAATTTGGGTTTGGACAAAACAACTGCCAAGAAAACACAGTTTAGGGGAAATTTTAGGTTCAAGGTAAACACTGCAATTGACTCCGCTGATATTTAATTCTGGATAAGATGGTTTTGTGGTCTGATCCATAAAAGTAAATATACATATGAAGAGTAATAAGGTAAAGTATTACCACTAAAGTTAATTCCTTTAATATTGAATCCTGGAAAGATATAGAGAATCATCTAAACAATATAAGGAAAGTCTTACCAGAAAGTGGAGAGAGATAAATAAAAATATCAAAATTAACTTCAGTAATATTAGATTGTTCATGAATAATCTTGGGGTTATAATCTATATAACTGAACACTTTCATTAAGGAAGAAAGGGGAAAAATTTATCTCCAAAATTATATCCAATGATATTGCTTATCTGAAGCAACAGGGGATTATATGCCACATATGCCAAATTAATTTCAGCGATATTGAATCCTAAGTAAATGCCTATATGAAAAAGTAGAGGCAAACTGCCATCATTAACTTAATTCCAAAGATGTTATATTTCAGGTGAGTTAATCATGGCATGTAGTTTCTATAAATAATCATATCTCTGAAAGGGAATGGGTAAGTCATTGAATTCAAAGATGTTTGTTCCTAGAGTAGGTAGTTGTATTGTACATGGTACTACTGTAAATTGACTTTTGACCTGAATTGCAGTTGAGGTAACGAAAGATATGAAGGAGTGTGAGTCTCCTAATGTGAGGAAAATACCAGGGCATGATAAACAAAAACAAACAAACAAACGAAAAAACAACTATAACAGACAGAGGTACTAAAAGTTTTGTCTCAGGGTAAGCAGGGAACTCCACAATAGTGGCTATCATACTAGTTATTCTAGGTCACAGTAAAAGAGAAAGTGGGCAACAAGAGTCAAACACAACCAAAAAAATCTATGAGGAAATAATAAACTTCAAATATGATAGAGAACAGATCTGCTATCTTAGTAGAAAGGAAAATGGGCAACTGTGTAGTCAGGAAATCTAGATCACAGACAAGCAGCAAGAAACCTCACAGTGGAAAGAAACAAAGACAGCTAAGACAGTGAAGGGAATTCCAGGTAGTCAGAAATTATTGAACAGATCGTGAAGTGGATAGAAACATGTGCAGAAAATGGTCCGCAAACCATGATTTGTAAGTTTTGCTGTATGGATGCTGAGATCTTGAAGCCTGGACTACAGGCTTTTCAAGAGAAGAGGTAGTGAGTTCTAGAACCCCAGCTTTTTCCCAGATGCAGGTAATAGAAGGACTGTGAGCCAAATTGGAGCCAACAACTTTTTGCAGATGGGTAAATCATCTTCAGATAGTTAGTGTGAATTAATTATGGTGATACTGGTGAGTATTTGGAAGGAATTAGGAATTGGGCTTCATTGTTTTGACAGAATGTTTGTATGAGATGTCAGTTGCAATGCACTACAGTCGGAATGTACTCCATTGTGCCATGTCTAGACTTTTCTATGGTAGTAGGAGGATGAGGTTTGGAACATTATTAAAGCAAAATAACAGTTATTAAGCATTTTCAATCCAGAGAATTTTTTTTCCTAGGAAGCATGTTGGCATTCAATAATTTTATAGAAATGGGATTGCTAAGCATATATTAAAAGCAAAATTTATTGTTTCTTAAGGTGCCTGGCTAAGAACAAGTTGAAAATATCATTCTGAATTTTATCTGAAAGTAAATTCTGGTTTAACACATTTCTTAATTGAACATATCACTTTATAGTAAGTCATTGTATTTCCTGTTTGTAAGGTAAATGAAGGTTGTCAGGTTTTTCTGCCCTCCTGCAATTGGTGTCAATGATAGACACCTGCAGTCCTGCATGCATGCCTGATGGTGGGCACCTAGAATAGGGTGTGGGCATGTGTAGATGGGTGCACCTGAGCCAGGAGACTGGGCATATGGGGGCAGTGTCACGGGGACACGAGGAACATAAGCAGTAGACATAGCAGGAGATGGAGTAGCAGAGGCCCCAAGGCCAGAGAACCCAGAGAGTGAAGATTCACTGGGGGCTAGGAGGCCTGCCAGCCACCTGGACCCCTGGCTTCTCTCCTTGTCGTGTACCTGGTTTCCTCCAATGCAGAAAAATTACTGAAAAAGCCACCGAGGACTCCAGGACTCCTTTACTCGTCTACCCAAATCATAGAGAAACTGCCTCATGGTCTCCTGCCCCTATACAGTTCTTCAGAGAAGAATCTGGTTGTACCTACTTTGTATGCTAGAAAATTAATCTTATGAATAGCAGATACTTAGAATAACAGTGATTGTATATGCAGTTAAAATGTTTATTTTAAAGAATTTCTTAAAATTTTACTTTATCTTAACCTTTTTCTTAAAGCATTTTTCAACTTCAGTTAACTTTTTGTGAAGATCACTTAAACTTTATCTTCTAACTCCAACAAGAGATAGTGTACTCAGAATCAATTTCTTAAAGACTTAGAGATATAGCACTTGAAGAAAATTGAACTATCACTCTCATCTTCTGAGGGAACAGGTTGAAAGTTTTAAGTGATTTGCTTAAGGATGTAAGAGCAAAGTAAATTAGCAGAACTGGGACTAACTGAACTACCCCTTCCAGGTCAATTCACATTTCACTATCCATATGTACTGAATTTTAAAGGACCATAGTTGAAAGCTAAACTAAAACTTTAGCAAGATATTAAGAATTTTCTGGATAACAATACTGCTTTTTTTTGGCTTTGGTATCCCACAGACTTGGTGATAACTGGTAATATAACACCAAAGTCGGAAACTAAACCTTTAGCAGCATATTAGACATTTCCTGGATAAAGGTGCAGGGTTTGTTGACTTTGCCCTTTTGGTGGTGTTGATGAACTATATTTAGCATGGTATTTTCTTTAAGGATTCTCTGTTACTTCATTGAAAATCTTTTAGGGATGCTTTTGTCTCCTGTATTTGGATGCTTTTGTTTCACTGGATTTGCTTCAAAAAAACCCAATGAGAAGATGGAGTATGTATAGAGATACAATAAGATTGGCCATGTATTAATTATTGTGTGGCAACATCATGATTACATGCTTCTGTATATACCTGAGATTTTCCATTATCAAAGTTAAAAAGTAAAATTATCTACATTATAAAACACAAGTCTGATGGGTGGTAGGAGCTAGCTAGCGATAACATAATTAAGCCAAGGGCAAGTGCCACATCTGGTAGATTTTATTTTCTTCTACATCCTCTTCTATTTCAGTATGTGTGGTCATAATTGAACTTATTTTTAGTGACCTAATTTTATATTAGGATGAAAAGATACATTATCCTTTATACGAGCTTGAGGAAATTCTGATAAATATAAAAGTCATCCTTTTTATGTAAGTTAAAGCGAATAAGAAGTGCAGCTTTTATGTAAAATGCCAATTTTCACCAGGGGTTGCTTGATCTATGAACATAAAATTTAGTATTATCCTTATTCACAACTATGATTACTAGAAAAGAACCACATTTATAAAAGAAATAATGGAAGCAATGAAACTCATAGTGGACAAAAGCCAAAGAATGAGTTATTTTCCTTACTACAGATTACTGAATAATCCCTGAATTAGCATTTATTTCCTAAGCAATTGAGAGCATTCTAGCCCTGCCATCTATGTCTCTGATGAAAATTTAAGTGTTTACAGGTGGGTGTCACTGCTATAACATGAAATATCACATAGTATTTCATTTTTAATTTTTTTTGTTATAAAAAATAACCTCTAAAAACTGTATAAAACAATGTATAACTCAAGGAATTATTATGAGGCAAACACCTTTGTACTAACTTTCTAGCTCCAAATTAGGTTTAAAAAGTATGATTTCATCAGCCACCCCAGAGAACCATCCTAATAATAAATCACAATCCACTCTGTCTCCACAAAAGTAACCTCCATCCTGACCTTTTTTGGCAGCCAAATCTTTATTTTCTTTATAAGTTTATCACCCAAATGCTCATTCATATAAACTAGTTGAAATATGCCTGTATGCCTACCCCTAATAATTTCTTTAAATTTACAATTTCTCCTCCATCCCCTTTTCCTCGCAATATTTTGCAGAAGAAACTGTGTATAAGGCTTTGCTGTAGTATTGATTTTACTGTACCCTACATTTCCTGTAAATTGGTAGTTCTTTATCGAATTTTAATTATTGTTTTCTTTTGGTTTCTTAGGAGATGATACACTGTGCTATCTGGAGATGCAAAAAGCTTGGTTACTTCTCCTGTCTGTGGTTGGTGTCATCAGGATTTAGCTGAAGTTGTGTCTCCATGCACTTTAGTCATTGGGAGCTCATTCTCAAAAATGTAAGAGCCCTCATGGGAACAATATTCCCTCAGTTTTTGCATATTAACAAATTTGTTTGTGTTTTTTTAATTTAAAAGCCAGGCTGGATATAAAATCTTTGGCTTGCATTTTCTTTCCTTGGCTGTATTAAGTATGTGACTGCTTTATTTTTATTTTTTGCTCGCATAAAGCTTTGCTGTCAAAATTTGACTATAATCTGATTTCCTTTATGAGTGATTTTGATCTTTACAACTGAAAGGGGTTATATTTCCATCTTTATAATTCAGTAAATTCACTAGACTATGCCTCTATGTTGGTTGATCTAGGTCAATTTCCTTGGGTACTTGGTTGTGCTTTTTTAATATGCAATTTCAAACATTTCAGGAAAGTTTCCTTGCATTAAACTTTTTTAGAATTGTTTAACTTCATTCCTACAATTTCCTTCTTTGGGAATTGAGAGTCTGTAAAAAGTGAAAAAACAAAAACAAAACTTCAAGCAGCTGTTGGGGGCAACATCACAGGGATGAATGAAGAACTGCCAAGTAGTATTGAAGGCCCAGTTGAGATTAAATGGCATAAATTTGTAGTGGAGCCAATTGGCACTGTTCTCCCACTTTCTGTAGTCAAATTCAACACAAGCAAAAAAAAAAAAAAACCAAAAAAAACCAAACAGATGTTTGCATTTATCCAGTGCTGTATATTGGAAGGTCAAGGAGATCGGGATTCTATGTGTTAGTTGAAATAGTTGTCAAAATGTCAGTTATACAACAACAGAAATACACCCCCAGATTTTCTAGTGTAGTGCCAATTATATGTTATTTATTTTGAATAGAGGGAATTTAAAAGTATAACTAAAGGTAGTTTAGTTCTTACTCTTGTAAGAGTGTTCACGACACATTAACAAATCAGAAAAGAAAATGTCGATAAACCTTTTGTCTCAGATTTATATTTAAATAGGAGTGTTTATTTTCTATAGTCTTTGGTCAAGCCATAAAAAAAATCACATGCATTGTGTTGCATAGCAACAATGTCAATAAAAACAATCTGAGAAAAAAAGTCCTATAATTTCTTTTGTTTTCTGATCAGTCATGCAAAGCAGTGTTGGTGGGTTTCATATTCACCCATACTAATATTATTTCTACTAGATTTAAGCTTGTGCAGTTGAAGTTACCACTGACTTCAAAAATGAATAAAAATAACACTAAATTTTATACTCATAGGCTCCCATTCTGAAGTGGGAATCCAACAATTTTTCTCAGTATTTTCTGGATTTATACCCAGTGTAATATAATCCTAGGTATCACTGTAATAATGACAAGCATATAATTTTCTTGTGGTAAGAGTAATTCTTGGTCAAATCCCTTCCTATACGCCATTAAGTTTCCCAGTGTTATCTGCCATTTAACTGTGGCACTGTCCTATCTGACATCATTTATTCCCCATTGAATGGTTTTTCTCATCACTTCCTACTATCTTCATATTCGCCAGGGTGATGTATGGTATTAATGTTTATCTCCAAATGTTAGTGACCTCAACCTCAACAAAGATACATGATAAGCGTCATTCATAGATCTGAACATACTCTGTACTCAACTTTAGAATCTCATTTGAAGTTTTATTACCTCTAGCTATCTATCCTCTCTTTGCTCTTCCTATCACCACAAAGCCCATATTTTTATTTTGGTACCCTCCCTTGTAATTGTCCAATCAGTAGCCATTTTATCATCTTTGTGCCACTATTTGTTTGCCCTAACTAATATGATAAAATGTAGCTGGATACACTATGATAAGCTAATCAGGATCTCATTGTGAAAATCTTCACTAATTTACCCATCTTGCAGCCATTACAAGACTCTTCTTCCACAGGATCTCAGCCATTTCCTTCGCCCAACTTCCTTTAACACAATTGTGCTGCTTCTCTCCACAGATGGTTTCAGGATGCCAATACTTTCACTAAGAACACCAATATCTAAAGTCATTATTGGACAAAAGAAATATCACAGGTGCTGATGTCCTCCTTGTGATAATGCAACAGATACTTGCACTGAGATTACTGATTGTAATGTGTTGAGTAATAGCCATCCAAATGCATGTCCACTCAGGATCTCAGAATGTGATCTCCTTTTGGAATAAGGTATTTGAAAATGTAATTAAAATAAGGATTGAGATGAGATCATAGTGGGATTAGGGTGAGCTCTAAATTCAATAAAAGTGTCTTTATAAGAAACAGAAGAGTACCCAGGAAAACATTGATATATATCTCAAAGAAGTAATCAGCTAGTAAAGCCACAGATAAAGTTTATTTGGAAATAAAACAACAACAAAAAAGGGTAGAAAGATAAGCACTTATGTCAATAGCCATATACACTTCTGATTTCTGTCCTTGAACACCTCACCTATATGTCCTCAGAGGTACTGCCCCCCCTTATGTCCCCAGGAAAAGGAAACAGTAGGAAAGTGCAATATATTATGGGGTGTGTAGTTTCTGATCTATGTGTGTGTGGAACTCTCCGGCCTCCAGGTCTCATTCAAATAAGATTCTAATTTAGTGTTGACACAAAGGATAAAATCATGTGGAGATGGAAACATACATTTTAGTTATATACCAATAAACAAGAAACAACAAGAATCTGAAAGAGCCACTGAGTTTGTGATAATCTGTTACAGCAACCCTAGGAAATTAATACACTCATAGTACATAAATGATACTTCATCGTAATACTGCCAAATCTGTTAGCATCAATGTTGCTTATTCTTTGGTTTTAAATATCTCAGAGAACTTATTCTTTTTACTGTAGCCACTTTGCTATACACTATGGTATAGAGTGTACTTCTCTTGTCTTCAAACACTGGCTTACTTTCAGAGTTGAACTTCTTCCCCCATAATTCTTTCCCAGAAAAATCCTTAGACCCTAGTAAAATATAAATGGATCTTTGCAGTCCCAGCAATTCTGAAAATGCTCAAGATCTGCCTGACATTCTTGCTATAGTCTTCCCACCTCCTTTACCCTTGAATTCAACACCTGGGTATCTTTTAAGAGTCTATTTCTATCCAATAATAAGAACTTCTTAGAAAGATAGAGAAATTGACATTCATTCAAGTGACTCTTACACATGACCAGGGAAAGGTGGAGACATCTGGTTCTTACTTACAAATGACATATATTGACATAAGTTGCCATTGTACTTGCTATTATCTTTGTCTGGTGGTCCATTGGGTCTAGAAGAGAGCTGCTATTTATGGTATACTTAGATTATCACAATATTTCTGCTGCTTCTGAGTCACAGTTGGGCTATGAGGTTGCTTATGATCTCATATTGGATAACACATACCATAGTCATTTATAGTCATGAACCTCCCCCTGCCCCCCAACACACACCACAAAACATAAAAGAAAATGTCCCCTGTCTTCTTTGTTTCTATGATCTATATAGTTCTTCCTTTTTATTTCTTCTTCCTTCAAGCTAAGGGGATGATCAAGACTGTGGGGATTATCCCTTGCTTCGCATCACTCATTTGAATTCGGAAAACTCAATAAGCTTTTTACAGATTGGTCATGTATTTGTTAGAAATTTTTAAAGTTACCTTAAATTTGTTAGAAATTTTTAGAGTTACCTTGAATTTGTTAGAAATTTTTAGAGTTACCTTGAACCTACTTATTCCTTTCTTTTGAATGTGAAAGAGTTAGAATGAGAATGGGGAGTAAGATGGTAGTTGCAATTGACATTTCACTTTTACTATCTTCAACTTTAGGATTTTAACAGGGATTGTGAATAAAATGTCCCATTTAAAAAATGGTCAGTCACATGCTGAAAGAAAAAAAAATGAAACTAGATCACTCTCTCTCACATTATACAAAAATTAACTCAAAATAAATTAAAGACTTGGGTATAAGACCAGAATCCATTAAATCATAGAATAAGACATAAGCAAAAACACTCCACAACAATGGCTTCAGGGATATCCTTGGGGACAATACTCCAATGGCAAGGAATATAAAAGCAAAAATAAATACATGGGATTACATCAAATTAAAAATCTTCTGCACACTGAAAGAAACTATCACTAGACTGAAAAGTCACTCTACTGAATGAAGAAAATATGTGCACATCATACATCTCACCAGGGCCTAATATCCAAGATCTATGAAGAACTCATACAACTCAATAAAAGAGAACAAAGAACCCAATAAAAAAATAAACATAGGAGCTAAGTAGACAATTCTCCAAAGAAGGCATACAAATGGTCTGCAGGCATGTGAAAAAATGTTC
This sequence comes from Galemys pyrenaicus, assembly GCA_019455555.1. NCBI lineage: Eukaryota > Metazoa > Chordata > Mammalia > Eulipotyphla > Talpidae > Galemys > Galemys pyrenaicus. The sequence goes on along the minus strand of JAGFMF010011651.1, from coordinate 1,408,524 downwards.
CACATCACTTATCATCAGGAAGAGGCAAATCAAAATCCACAATGAGATACCACTTCACCAGTGAGAATGGTCCATATTAAGCAAACACACACCCCAGATACAACAAACGTTGGCTAGAAAATGGAGAAAAGGAAACCTTCATATACTGCTGGTGGGAATGAAGACTGGTCTAGTCCCTATAGAAAACACTATGGAAGTTTCTCAAAATATTAATTTACCTACTATATGATCCAGCAGTTCTACTTTTTGGCATTTATTCAAAGAATGAAAAAACACATTAAAAGGGATCGATGTACTCCTATGCTCACTGCAGCACCACTTAGAATCACCAAGCTATGGAAACAACCTAAGTGTCCAAGGACAGATGACTAGATTAAAAATATGATACATATAAACAGTGGCATCCTATTTAGGTGGGAAAAAATGATGAATTTGATGTAGTGCTAAAAGGACATGTCTCTCTTCCTGTCCCACCAGAGAAGCATTCTTATCTTTATTTACCCTCTAGGTTTAGCAACCTTGTTTTCTTACATTCCAAGGAAAAATGAACATTCCTAAGATAGCATCGAAATTGCTGACCACCAAGTGAGCAAAGCAAACTGGCACCTACCTGAAACTCCCCCAAATCTCCAGATGCCTGCATCACAAGAATGGACAGGATAACTCTTGCCACTTCCTCCCCTTTTAATCCCTTGTAACTCTGGATAAAAACCCCTGCTCTCTGTCTTTTGGACATGAGTCTGCTGCCCTCCTCAATTTGTCAACAAACTAACTACTTTACTTTTTCTCGAACTCTGTTTCCTTTGATTGGCTAAGGGAAACAGAGACTTGCATTTGGTGACGTTCTACCATTTGCAACAACATGGATGAAATTGGAGTGGATTATACTTAGTGAAATAAAGCAGAGGGGGGAATGATAAATATTGGATGACTTTACTCATATGTGGAATATAGACAAACTAACAAAGGAATTAACAAAACTAAACTGAAACCAAGTCTAGAAAAAACAGCAGGACTGAGGCTGTTAGAGGGAGAGGGTGGGTGTGGGAGCAAAGTGGGGAGAAGACTCATGTTGAAAGCTAAAGGGATAAAGGTTCTCTGGGGTAAAAGGAGTATAGTGATATACATGTGAGATGGTATGAATTTATTCCTCTGAATCATATACAGTGATATAATTCAATATTTTCTCAAAATAAAATAATTTTAAGGAAAGAAATAGCAAAGTTATAAAAAATAAAAGGTATTTTAAATGCTTTTTAAAAAAGAAAGAAGGAAAAGTTCCACCATTTAATGCATCATTTCCCCAAGTATAACAATAGTGCAGGCACTTCCTTATCTCTTATCTGTTGCTTTAGGAACATTTTGACTTCAAGGCAAGGGAGGGTACTTTCTGGCACCCTGAATTACAGGTTAATTGTTCTCTTGGATGGTCTTGTGGAACAGCCCTAAGGGAAGTACTAAGTTGTATATTCATTAATGAGAAGGGGGTGGGTGATATTTTAACCAATATGTACAACAACAAACCAGCACTACATTCTTGTTTCTCCTGCATTTTAAGTTATCAGGTAGTGTGACTAAGTCAGCTGTTAGCACAAAATTGCGGGACAGGAATTAGCACCTTCTGTGGCTTTAGAGTAAGACTGACTTGAGGTCTTACTAGGGACACATAAAAGGACAAAAGATTGGCACCATACAAGAAAAAGGATAACTTAAAAGTAGCATCTTACTGCTATCCTCTGCTTTGCTCTTTTTTTTAAAAAAAGATTTATTTATTTATGCATACAAGAGCTGGGGTACAGGCCAGAGTCGTGGGAGGTGAGAGGATTCACCAGACAGAGTGGGGAGCAGAACAGGCAGACTGACTGAAATACACTGCTGAGGGGAGCAGTGGGTACGGCAGGAGAGGTTGCTATGCCATGTGGATCTGCTCCGCCATGTGGGTCCCCTCCCTGGTCGGTGGCAGGGATCGAACTTATGCTGCAGTGGCTGCGGTTTGCTTCATAGTGTGTTGCTTAACCCAGTGCCCCACCAGGGAGGCCCCTACTTTGCTCTTTGGAAGGAATGGAGTAAAGTATACATGGAAGTGATTCCCAGTAACAGGTGGATTCTGATTTAAGGATCAGTCTAGGCTAGTGGGATAAACAATCACTTCCCATTGACACATTGGAATCCCAAAGGAAAATCTTTGTATTCTGCTTCTGATTGGAGTGGTAAATGCTGCCATGAATGAGGAAATTGGCAGGATTGCTCTTTGTTATAATATGCAGCGATCACAAAATTCACATCTGGGTTTAATAATTTTTATATATTAAGCTTCTACTTTGTTTTAAGACACCAAGAAATAGAAGGGATAGAACAAATTTCTTATGTACAAGAAATCCAGACTTACATGTGTCCAGGTCACTATAGGAGAAGGCAGAGACCAAAGTTCAAAATAAAGTACATTTCTCTGGGATTTCTCCTACTAAATCTGTTTATCTCCAAACAACTAAACTGTTAATTTATTTTAAATATTTATTTTTATTTATTTATACATACAAAGGGGAGCAGCAGGTGAGACAGAAGAGGTCTGCTGCACCATCCTTGGCTCCTTGGCCAAGGATCAAACTCATACTACAGTGGCTGGTAATAGCTTGATAGCTGAGATTTTAACCCCTGAGCCACCAGGGAGGCCCAGAACTGAACTATTTAAACAAGAGAAATTGTCTTGGAGAAGGCCATATTGTTACGGAAATTACTCTGGCTGGTAACCCAGGTTATGGGAAGATAAACCAGGCAGTTCTCAAGGATTTCTGGAGACCAGGCGCTTTATTTCAGATTCATATGCATATGAACCCAGACAGGGACCTTTCTCCAAAAATCTGGGCCCTGAACAAAGGTTGGGAACTCCTTTTATACTTTACTATCTCTACATTGCTACATGGCTTAAAAAAACATACAAATCATATGTTTCAAGGCTAGTTCCCAGAGGAAAGGGGGAGTTTTGCAGGGAGGTAATTTTCCAAAGACACAGACCAGCCTGACCTGTTCAATCTGCAGCTCTGTTTAGGAGTGCTGAGACTGGGCCATGAATCTGACTTGTTAACTGTGCCTGCATTGGTATGTTAATTGCACTTAGGCTAAACACTGTGACTGGGGAGGCATCACCTGTCCTTTGTCCAGCAATATTTCTCCTACAATATGATTAAATTAGGTTGTGGAAAAACTAGAAGTTTAAGAGTTTCCATGACTACTTCCTAAGGATGTAGGTGTAGCTTCCATAGAATTTTAGCATAAGCATATGTTACAAGGAGGTATGAGGCTCCCCAGTCTTAATGAGAGCAGGCCAGATAGGAGTACTGGGTGAAGGAAGTACACCTTTCCAGCCTGAGAAGTTATATGTACTTATGTGATTTCACCATATGAATTCACCTCTGACCATGTATGTAGGTTATCACTTTGAAAATTTATAAATGCATCTCAGAGAGGTACTTGAAAGATGCTGTGTAGTGATAACTGATTGACTTTTGATGCTGCCACAACAATAAAATTTCCGTTATTATAAAAAACTTTCATGATATAGCTCCCTAGTTCTTAAATTTTTTTTAAGTACAGAATAAACTTCTTAATCCTAAATTTTTGTCACTGCTCCAGGTTTATGACTAAAGTAAAAGAAAGAAACACCCCAAGCTGGTCACTTATGAAACCATAAATTCGTGTGAAACAAGTTTTAAAACTACAATTCAGGGAAATACATATATATGTTGTTCACATGTATTAAAATTTTCAACATTACTCACAGAAACAAGATTCATAAAATTTACATACTGAATACAATAAAATTTAGTTCTAATAAAATATAGCTGTCATACTCCTAAATAAAAAATTCTGTCTATAAGTTACCACTTAGACATGATAATATGGCATATTTGTAAAACTACCCAGGAGTCTATCTTAAAATTCCTGCCTAACACAGAGACTTATTAATAGGCTAAATTAGATCTATCTTTTCTAAACGAGGAGAAAGTATTTATTGTTATGAAAACAAAGGAGGCAGGTATTAGAAACTGCATTTCATAAAACAGCGAAACTTTGTTGTGCATATATTCATTCACATCTTCATGCTGACACTATTCATTTAAAAAGTCCTAACCATTATGGAAAGCAGTATGGTGGTTCCTCAATCTACTAAGAATGGAACTTCCATATGATCCAGCAATCCCACTCCTCGGAATATACCCAAAAGACACAGAAACACTGGTTCAAAAGAATACCTGCACTCCTATGTTTATAGCAGCACTCTTTACAATAGGTAAGACCTGGAAACAACCTAAATGCCCAAAAACAGATGAGTGGATTG
>JAGFMF010011651.1:1375562-1396377 GCA_019455555.1 Galemys pyrenaicus | reverse complement strand
AAGGAAGGAAGGAAGGAAGGAAGGAAGGAAGGAAGGAAGGAAGGAAGGAAGGAAGGAAGGAAGGAAGGAAGGAAGGAAGGAAGGAAGGAAGGAAGGATGTTTGGTTGGCTGTTTTTGCATAAAAGAGTGACTTACCTCTGTTTATGGGAGCCAGAAGCACTGATTTTTGAGGTTTCTCTCTTTATCAAAGTTACTTACACCTATCTGACTAATAAGGTGTATCTCCAGTTTTCAGACTCAGAAAGATATGATAACACCAGTCTGACAATGACTATACTACTATTAAATTTAAGAAGTTTTGAGATAACCTAGGTAAATGAAAATGCAATCCAGTAGGATTAAATTTTCCCAGCATGATGCTTGAACAGATAAATTGAATCTTAAAGCTGAGTTTTACAACAGCCTATTTGAACAGGTAGATCATATTACGGGCTGGCTAGACTGTTTCAAACAACATGACCCATTAGATTGACCAAAGGTGTCATGCCTAGACAGAAGTCACTATATCCTAACTAATGATCACTTCACAATTACTTGAAGGGGGAAGCTCAAAGCTTCACATATGCAGTTGGTAGATGCTGATCAAATATGTGACTTATGAAGGAGTATGTCTGTGAATTCCACTGTGTAACCTAGCCCAGAACATGCTATGACATTGTTCCCCTCTGCCACTCCTTGGCAAACCTACCCCTGAAAATCCCCTTCCTAGCTCCCTTTGGGGATCCAGGCTAAAATTTCATTCTCCCAGCACTGGATCCTCTGTGTGTAAGTCAATAAAAACCTTGCTTTGTTTATCTGATACTCTAGTGAATTCAATTTCCTAGAGGGTCCCTGAATACCCATTTGTTGGGGTCACTATAACAGTTTTAAAGTAACCTCAATATAAACAACCACAGTAGTTTTAATAAGGGATTTACTAAATGGGAATTTCCACACTCATACTAAACTCCGGATTTTCTGCCTCTTTAACATACTAAACTCCGGATTTTCTGCCTCTTTAATACAATATTTTGTATTATGTCTGCAACTCTATGTTGGGGATGGAGAAAATAGAAAATAAACATCAAAATTAGACACTTTAGTTCATTTGTAAATGTACTTTTTCATGCAATCTGCCCTCTACTCCCATAAGTAATTAAGAATTGCTTGTATAAAGTGATTGCCATCATTCTTAGGGAGATCAATACAAGCAAAAGTAACAGTTCTTGCCTAACTAGCAGTTAATGCCTAGATTTCCACACTCATTAATAAGAGAAAAGAGATGGGACAAAAATTAGTCATTTAGATACTTTTACAGCAACCTAGTCTCTTTCAAGTATCAAAACAACAACTTCCTCTCCATATTTCAAAAGATTAATATGACATTTGAAATTATCTTTTCACACTATGTTTATTATAATGTTTAAGTTGCTATAGTAACTATTTTGCATTTGAGTGAAGGCTTCATATTTGTCATTTTAGTCATTTGATTTTGTTTTCTATTCTAGGTACACTGGAGTTTAAAAAGTAGAATGAATTTATGTTTTACTATTATCTAAATATTATGGAACACAAAGTTTATTCATACTATAAATCTGTATAAACATTATTGGACTATCTGTCTACAGATAGCTGTTATAAATACAGACAATCATCAGTGTCTATTCCTAAACACCAGACATTGTACTAAAGCAGGCCTTGTTCCATATAATTAAATATGCCAGTACTAATAACCAGTCTTCTAGAGTCCACTGAGAAGCATGGAACATACAGCTACTTCTGTGATATTTAGTTATTAAAGAACATTTGCTTTTAGGCACAATGGTGGCCTGGGTGTCTAAATATAGATATCCAAGTACAAACTGTGGCACCATGTCATTCTGCCCACTTCCCTTTTCCAGTTGAATATAACATATATTTGGAAACCCAGCAGGTGCAAGTCATAAAATGCAATCTTAGATTGGAGTACCTGTTTCAGTGAAATGACCCCAGACACCTACGGCTCACTGAAGAGATCCTGCCTTGTTTCATTAGACCTATGTCAATTCAGCAAATCTCTATACTAATTTTGGACCCATCCCGAAGACCTCAGTCTTAGGAAATCTGTTTGAAATGGGATCACTCTTCCTGTGTACTATGTTTTCAAAACTGACAGAAATTGAAATGAAAAACTTAACAATGGAGGAAAATTGGATATAATATTTAATATCATATTTAGGCTGACAATAATTACTATATGTATGTATAGTTTTAAATACATCTTCTATTAGTAATTTTAAGGAGAATATTTATCTTGAATTTTTGTATTGAGAAATATAAAGATGGTAGTTCTTGCTACATCATTACACAGTTTTTGCATTAGCAATAAGAAAGAATTCTATAGTGGATTAATCTAATTTTGTCATATTTATCAAAATGTCCAATTTATATAATTTAAGTTGTCCATGTCTGATTACTTTAACTAGCTAAAACATTGGATTTGATCCCTAAAGAGATAAATCAGTAACACCAGACACCAAATGTTGAAAGTGGTATTTTTTAATTTTGAAAAATAAATTCACATTAGCAAAAAAAAAAAAAAATGCCTAGGAAGTAACATACATCTTAACATACAATTTAAGTATATCAAAACTAGCCAACATTAAATAAAAGAAAATATAGACATGCAATGTAAAAAGCTAAAAATATCACAAAATCAAGCTATTCTTTTAACATATTAAAATACAGATCATCTAAAATTTATTATTAACTCATTGTTTTTACTGGTCCAGAAATAGGACATTCTATCCCTGCATAGGCATTGATGCCCCACCAATTGGAACATGGCCTTAAGGAACTTTGAGGTGAGCTCCCAGCAGCCTGTGTACCTAACCACACACTCTACTAATCAGAACTCTGACCCAAGGTGCTTCAGAGTGAGTGCCTCAGCATCCTGTGCCCTCAGGCCTAGACACCCAACTGACTAGAGCCTGGCCTTGAGGAGCTACCAGAGAGAGCCAAGCACCAACCCAGAACACATGAGGCCACAGCCGCTGTTACTACAGACCAGAAAGTGCCCAGAACAGTGGGAGAGAAGGACTCACACACAACAAAAGCCCCAACTACCATAGAGTAAGCCCAAAGCAAACAATGGGGAGAAGAAAATTACAAAAGGTCAAGGCAGTCCTCACAATAGCAATATGGCACAGGGAGCAAACAAATCTCCAGAACTAAACCACAAAGCAAAAAAGACATTTTTTCATAACAGATGCAGAATTCATAACTGCTATAATTAAGAAAATTAAAGAATTGGAACAATACAAAAAGAACTCAGAAAAACATTTCAGAAGTATGAAGGAAAACTCAGAAACCCAAATAAATGCTATGAGAAACACAATCAATGAACATAAGATCAAAATTAAATCTTTAAATAAGAAAAGAATGGAATTTCTGTATGTAGAAAGATAAATAGATGATATGAAAAATTCTGGAGAAAGTCAAGGAAGTAGAATAAACCAAACAGAAGATCAAACCTGTGGGGAAAAAATGCAAATAGGGAAATGATCAAACTAGAAACAGAGATACAAAGGGGCAAAAAATGATGCAACACTTCAAGAATTATCTGATACCATGAGAAAATAACACATAAGAATCATTGGCATCCCAGAAGAGAGAAAGAAGGAAACTAAAAATTTATTTGATGAGATAATGGAAGAAAAGTTCCCAAACCTCAGGAAGGAAATTTCAATTGAATATACATGTATAGGAAGATGAAAGGATCCCAAGCTACCTAAACAGAAGAAGACCTAGCAAGACATATAGTAGTCAAACTTCCAAGAATCCAAGGTAAAGAAAACAACATGAAGTTGATGAGGGCGAAAAAACAGATAACCTGTAAAGGAACCCTAACTAGGCTAACATCAGACATTTCTGAAGAACATATTCAAAATACTCAAGACAAAATCTGCCAGCCAAGAATAATTTATCTGAAAAGCTCTACTTCATGCATGAAGAAGAAATAAAGGCCTCCTCAAACAAAAAGAATCTTAGGTTTACATCCACTATTTGGATGTAAGATGTAGGTTTACATCTTACTATTTAAACAAAATAAAGGAATAAACACAAAGAACTAGACAAACAATTAAATAGAATCTCAAAACTAAGGACAGAATGTCAGTAACAGATATCATATATTAATAATCATTCTAAATGTCAATAGACTGAACTTACCAGATGGTTTCAGTAATATATGAAACATTAGGGAAACCAAAAAAACTTCAAAATCAAACCTTGGGGAAAAAACCAACCAAACAAACACACCCAACCCTTGAAACTTGACCATAGATTTCAAGTATCAAGGAGGGGTGGGAGCAGAGGAGTGAGAGAGAAAGTGGAGAATATGGGGAGGAGAGCACAGTGAACTATAGTGGAGCACTATGTGTGCTTTGGTGGTAGGAAAACTATGGTGACCATACCTGAGAGAGAAATCCTATATTGTAAAAAAATATAAGAAAATGGTACTTAATTAAAAATTAAATAGACAATTACATAAAAACAATAGCAACGAAAATAATAAAAGCAAGCATTTAATGAAATTAAAGTGTATCACTCAAAGAAAACAGAAATAGCACATTTTACCTAAGATGTTGGATTTTTTTTAAAAAAGCAATTGGTCAATTAAAGTTATTTTGATAACTTTAGAAATGAATAAGATAAAATACAGGTCCATTCATCTATGAACAAACTGAACCAATATTTTCATTTACTGTCTAGTGAAATAAAAGCTACCATGAAATAACTTCTTATATTTATGATATTTCATGGTTTATAAAGTACTCACACACAATATCTTATTTAATCCTCTCAACAACACTGTGAGGTAAGCATTATCAACTCTTATAGATTTAAATACAAATTCAAGGCTGATTTAGAATACAGATATTTCTAAATTCACACCGCTAATCAGTTACAAATAGTTTCCAAATTCAGTCATCTAACTCATAATCCAGTGCTTTTATCACTAAATTCACAATGTATGTAGTTTTAATCATTACTAGGACTATTCTAGGAAAAAGACCAATCCTTATTCTTCTAAGCCATAGTGGGTAGATGAATAACAAAAAAGGACAAGTTCTACAAACACAGTTCGGGTTTGTCAAAGGATTTTATAATGGGGGAGGGGAGGGAAGGGAAATAGTCCCTGATGAATTTAAAGCAATGCTTAGAAAATACTCTCCTAGTCTAAATGAACAATCTTTTAACTGTTTAATAAGTTAATTCACCTACAAAAAAATGTTTGCCCTTTTTGCAAGTGGAGTTAAATCCTAACAAATTCAAGGCTAAATAAATATATTTTCTTACCTTTCAGTCTGGAAATTCCTTTCCTTTGCTAAATTGATAAGAGGCAGTCTACATATATTTTTTTAAAGATTTATTTATTTATGCATACAAGCACTGGTGTACAGGCCAGAGGTGTGGGGGGTGAGAGGATTCACCACAGAGAGCAGGGAGCAGAACAGGCAGATCAACTGAAGTACACTGCTGAGGGGAGCAGCGGGCACAGCAGGAGAGGTCTGCTGCGCCATGTGGGTCAACTCCTGGCCGGTAGCTGGGATCGAACTTGTGCTGCAGTGGCTGCAGTTTGCTTCATAGTGCATTGCTTAACCCACTGCGTCACTAGGGAGGCCCGGCAGTCTACATATTTTAACAATTTTCATTTAGTGTTACATTGGCTTTCCCCTTTATGGATGAAACTATGAACAAATACCAAAAACATGATTGAGATGAAATTATAGCAAGAGTCTTAGAAGTAATCAAGACTTATATGGATTTAGAAACATGTAAAGTATGAAAGGATGCTGCTCGTTCCTTTAATTCTGGTTGTATTAAATTTACATTTTTTCTGCCTAAAAGTATTTGTCTTGCATTTGATATAAGTCCTAAGTGATGATGATTGCTTAAGTTATCATACCATTTTTGAGGAAATATGAATACATTATGTAAATACTGATCTCTGAACTAAACATATATTTGTAAGGGTGGGCCCAATACAGTTACTAATAATGTTAAAGTGTTTCTATACCCGCTACAAACCATAACTTTCACAATGACATTGCTCTCTAGTTCAATATATTCACTTAGCAATTAAAGACATTTTGTATTTGTAAATTAAAAGTTAACTATACAATACATATTCCAAGAAAGCAGGCCAAAGAGACTATTATTTTCTAATAGACATTAAAACAAATTATTAGCATGCAGCAGTACTTGTCTAACTCTTATATTCATTAATTATTCAGACAATGCTGATGATGATGAGTTTTTAAGATATACAACTGTTCTAGCAGATAACAAATGTTCATGAATTTATCATGTTTTGAAATATACTATAAAGATCTTAACTGCTAGAAATGTCTCTTACCTTTTTTATATATAATTACTAAGTATTGGAGTATGCACATTAGCATTTGCCCATTAAAACACATTCACAATTTTCTGAATTATTAAGATTTATTAACCTTGTGCAAGGTTATATACAAATTATTTAAATGCTTTTTATAACTAAAGTACTTTATAGACATTACATATTTCACATGCATTGCCCAACCTCATCGTCCTAATAATCCTAGGAAATCAGTAGAGCAGTTCATAGACCCAATGCAAAGAGAGAGAAGAAATTCCCATATTTAGAAGCCCAGCAGAGTAAATGGCAACAATATACCATGTATGGTACTAAATGCTGAGAATATGAACAATCTATATAATGAGGATGTTTCTGATCTAGCAAAGAAGACCATTAAACAATCATCAAGAATGAGTGATGAGTACTCTGATGGGGAATCAAAAACACTATGGAAGTTCATAAAAGGACAGCCTTAGTCTTAGTTAGGGAAGGGTCCTTGAAAGATGATTTGTTTGACTGTTGCATAAATGGGAAGTTCCTTGAAAGACAAGCTCAGTATTTTATACTTCATTGTGAAAGCTGTAGGAGAAGTGGGAAAAAATAAGGGAAAATATTGGAAACAAAGTTATAGGATAGACTGAAAAGTTATAAAAGCATTCATTAATTATTTAATATGGGTCAGGAATTATTGATGTGTTTCTGCAATCTGTATTTCATTTAATCTTCACATCAATACTAGGAGATAATTACAAATGGTTTTGATATTGGTATTAGTGTTATTAATAATATTAATGGTAGTGTTTGATCTAAATGTCTAAACAATTGATGATTCAAATACTTCATGAGGTCACTCATAACATAAACAGAAAATAGTAATATCTCATTTTATATAAAATGATAAGGAAAATTTCAGACAGAATCAGGTTATTCTCTGGATGGGAAAGATAATGAGCATTCTCTGAGTTTATACACACACACACACGCAATAAACATGTATTGTTTTTGCAATAGGAAAATATAACATTAAAATTAAATTTTCTTTGGACAGTTAGCTTGTTCCAACTATTCCCTTTTACAAAAAAAAAGAAAGGAGCAATTGAAAACTAATTAGAAATAAACATTTAATATGGAGAACATGTTCTAAAAATGGAACAGAATGCTTAAAAATGCAAAGGATTGTAAAAAACCCAAGGTTGCACTCAAACAGCCAAGTAAAAAAAAATGATAGTGATTATTTTAAATAAAATTGTGTCTTTCCCAAATTATTGTGTGAAAGCCCTAACCTCCAATATAAGTATATATTTGGAGATACAGACTTTAGGGAGATATTTATGGTTAAATGAGGTCCTAAAACCAGGGCCCTTCTCCAAAGGATTGAAGCCTTTATTAGAAAAGGAAGAGATACCAGGGATGTGGACACACAGAGAAAACCCCACAGTAGGACACATCAAAAAGACAACTATCTGCATGCCAAGGTTCCCCACTTCCCTGCTTTACTAATGGCATTGCATATTTCACCTTGTCATCTTTGCAAATCTTACTGGCAAATATTATATACTGCCATTCTTTTAATTTGATATTGTTATGGCTAGTAAAATTCTAGTATATATGCTGATATTTGTATCTATTTTGTGTACTATCTTTAATAAGTTTAATATTCTTTTATTTGATACATGTATTACATGTTCAAGTTTATTTAAGTCATGAACATAACTATTATGCACAAATGGAGGGCTTTTTTTCTTGTTAATTTATTTATATATATATATTTGACATCAGTTGTAGTCCCCATGGAACTCCCACCATTTCACCAGTGCACCATCACCACAGTCCCTTGTAATTCTTCTGCCCTCACCCCAGTCCCTCTCCCCAACCCCCCACAACTGGAGTTTTAATGAAGTTTTTCTTTTATTATTCTCTTTCATTTTGCTTATAATACTGCTTTATTATATTCAGCCCCATAAACTGTGTTAACAAGCTAAGCATGTATCCTTCCAGAGTTTTCTTCATGATCATACAATCAAGCATAATATGAAAAGGACAAAAAAGGAAAGCTGAATGTTTATGGGGGTTTTCATATGGGGGGGACAGGAAAGGAGAGGGAGAAAGAGAATATTTAAGAACATGGACACTCTGGGGTCAAAATGTTTGTGTTCAAGTAGGATTTTGTTCATTTTATAGCTATGTGAACTTGAAAAAGTAATTTTACCTCCATATCTCTCAGTCTCTTCATTTTTGAAGTGGGCATCAAAAATAATACCTACCTGACTTAACACCTGTAAAATTTTTTAGGAGTGTTTTGGCACATACTGTGTGTTATAAAAAATGTTCACAATTATTATATATGACAGCTTGGTGTCATCATTTGTTTAATTAAAATGATATTATAATATACCCAACTTCTGGAAGAAGGCTCTTATTTTCCTGATAGGTAAGACATAATACTTTATTTCATTAAATCTTAAAATACTTTTCCTTGTAAGATGCATCATTTTATGTATCACTAAGAATGAGTACTACCAGTTAGATGACGCAATGCTTGCTTATCACTTAGAATCTTTATTTTTTATTGAAAGTATTCTTTTAGACATTTTGAGCACTTTCTCTGACTACCCTTTCCAAATTACTCTGGCTTTCACTCCTTGCCCTACCTTTGCTTAATTTTATTCATAAATCTTGTCACCAGCTTCCATGATATAGTTTATGTGCTCATTATCTCGTCATGTTACTAAAATATAAACTCTGTGAGGTTAGGGATTTTGTTTGTTAGACTATTTCCAGCACCTAGAATATTCTCTAGAACTTAGTAGGAATGCCTACTATTATGATTGAGAGTGTGTTTATCTCCATAAAGATAAGATTCCTAACATGTTCCTCAATTGATTAAAATCTTCTTTTATGTTAGTGGAGATATGAAGTTATCTAAATTTTGTTGTACACATGTTGTATAAGCTCTACTATATTTTATATTTTGTTAGTCTTGTGAAGATCTTTTCCATTTTATTATCAATTGGGTACTTGTTGAAAATATAATATATTGACTTAGTATATATTATAGTCATATACTTTGTTGTCTGGAGGGGAGGGGTTTCCAGATAGAGAATTACACTACATAAAATAATGAAATTTTCCTAATTTAAAATTTATGTTATCTTTGCATATTTATAGTTTATGAACTTATTGTCAAACAAGTCCAGGTGATATTAAATAATAGAGATAATAGTAAAACATTCTATTTGCTCTAAATTTTAATGGGAATGCTTTTGGTATTTTTGCATTAAATATAATGATAGTGTTGACATGTTAAATTTTATCATGTGAGAAAATTGTCTAATCCTATGTTAACAGAGGTTTCTTTAGATTCCTGTCTGCCAAATCCCTCCCCCCACCAAGATATGCATGCATGTGTTGAAATAATTTTCTCCCTTGACTCTGACAAATTATTATTTTCCTACTTTTGGGTCATTGAGTCATTAATGACATAATATTTACTTAATCATCAATTATTATTCTTTGAATCTATTACTGGATTCAATTTGCTTTGCCATTTAGGATTTTTGCACTGTTGATATATAGGGGAAAGTCCCCCCCGCCCCCCCCACCCCCGTGTTCTTTTTGGATTGGTCAAAGAAATCAAAATGACATCAAACAGATTGGCAAGAGGAAAAATTTCAATTTAATAAGTGCATAGGCAATCTACATGAATTATGCAGATCTCAAGCTCAGTTCTGGAGAGCAGGGTTTAAATCCTAAGAAATGGGATAGGTGCCTGAGTTGACAGAGAAAGAAGAAGGTCTAACTTCAAGTTTACTGTGAAAATAAAGATAGGTTTCTCAGATAGAGGGCGATATTTCTATGGAAAACTCTACACCTGGATAATACCTCCTAATTCATGGAATTGGAAGAAGGCAAGAAATTCTCCTTAGCCTCCAGGGCCTCAATTCAAATAATCTGAATTTGGGAATGAGGTGTCTTGAGGAGACCAGCTCTGATGATATGGTTGTGGTCTATTGTGAGCACCTTCATGGCCAATATTTACAAATGATATTGGACAGTTTTTCTATATTTTTTGTGGTGTCAAATTTGGGAACAGACTTAGACTAGCTTTGTAATGTAATTTGGGAAGCATTCTTTCTTAATCATCTGCTATTTAGATGACTGAAATAACTTACTATTATTTTGGGAAGTGTTTTTTTATATGAAGTTTTTTGTGACAAATCTTGATTGTAATCAAGTTTTCCACTTGTACTTGGGTTGATTTTTTAATTTGCATTGCCCCATTGCATTGAGATTTTCATATTTTTGTAATAGTTAATTTTGAAAGTTTGTCTCTATCTGTAGTTATACCACATCTTTGCTTTCTCCTGTTGCACATGTATGCTTTCTCTCCTTTTATTTTTTTCTTTTTATTTGACCTTGCTAAAAGTTAGTTCATTTGTTCCCAGGAGGCTCATTAACAGTCAATGAAGCAAAAAAATTGATACTGGATGAAACTGAGGGGTGCCCAGGGACCACAAACTGTTAAAGGGAAAGACTCACATCACTCATTCTAAGGGTTCATGCCACCCATGTGCATAAAGGTAAACAAAACAGACTCTTAGTGTGCTCCAAGACTTTTAATTGGCAAAAAGTTCAAAAGGCATAATGAGACAAATAAGAGAAAGGATTTCAAACAATAGTCTCCCAATCAAAATCTGAAATGACCTGCCCCATCACAGGCAAACATCCAGTTGATCAGGCAGGACCCAGAGCTGAGCTGCCAGGAGAATGAGTTCAAGGCACCTCGTGGCAGGGAAAAATAAACAAGTTGGCAAGGACTCAAAGGGCTGGGGTAGAAGTAGAAACCCAGAATTCACAATGTACCATCCACACTTGATAATCCACACCAAGTCAAGATGACAGCTGTCATTGACTTTGAGAAGCTCACCTGCCAAAGCGATGAAGTTGATAAGATCAAGGACCAGGAGTAGCTTCCCCAGATGACTTTCATTCCACTCCATTCCACACCAATATATCCATCTGACTTCTTCCTCCTTTCCAGTGGCTCCCCCATATAGGAATTACTGTTCTTGGAATATGGGAGTTTTATTTATTTTTATTTTTAAATTTTGTTTTTATTTTATTATATTTTTTCTTACATGTTTGCTTTCTTTTTTAGGTGTAGTACCCATAGAATTCCCACCACCAATTCACCCGTGCACCATCATCATAGTCCCTTGTGCTCTTCCAGTCCTTGCCTTAATTCCAATGCCTCCCTCTTCCCTGCAGAATGTCTCTGTTTTGTAGTTGTCTCTTTATTTTTATTTTTTTCTTTGCTGTGGGTTTGTTGTTGTTGTTATTTTTTTTTCTTTGATCCCCTATATTCCTCCCATAAGTGAGACCATCTGATATTTTTCTTTTTCCTTCTGGCTTATTTCACTGAGCATAATCCCTTCAAGCTCCATCCATGTTTCTATAAATGGCTCTAATTTATCTGTTTTGATTGTTTAATAGTATTCCATTGTGTATATGTACCACATCTTGATCCAGTCATCTATTTTTGGGCAATTGGGTTGATTCCAAGTCTCACCTATTATAAATAATGTTGCAATAAACATAAGTGTACATGTAGTCTTTTGAATTAATGTTTTTGTCTGTTTTGGGTAAATCCCTAGGAGTGGGATTGCTGGTCTTATGGTAGCTCTATTTTTAGTAGACTGAGGAATTTCCATGCAGATTTCCATAGAGGGTGGACCAGTTTGCATTCCCACCAGCAGTGTAGGAGAGTTCCTTTTCCACAACATCCTCGCCAACATTTATAGTTGCTAGTTTTTTTTAATATGGGCCATTCTTACTGGTGTGAGATGGTACCTCATTGTGGTTTTGATTTGCATTTGCCTGGTTACAAGTGATGTTGAGCATTTTTTCATATGCCTGTGGACATTTGCTTTCTTCTTTGGAGAAGTGTCTTTTTAGCTTTTCTGCCCATTTTTTGACTGGGTTGTTTACTTTGATTTTGTTGAACCTCCTTAATTCTTTGTAGATCTTGTGATCAGTCCCTTATCATTAGTATTGTGTGAAAAATTTTTCTCCCAGCCAGTGGAGTATCTCTTTGTTTTGGTTAATGTCTCTTTTACTGTACAGAAGCTTTTTAATTTGATGTAGTCCCAATGCTGGGAGTTTTAGCCCCGCAGGGATGACAGGGAAAGTGGTGCCAGCTCCCATGGCCTCACCCTGTCGCAGTGACTCATCCTGTAACACATTTTATTGCTGTTTGATGATATAGCGCCAATAATTGTTTGTCAGTAAACATTTCTATTTAATAGATTTTGTTTTTAATTTATTTTTCCAATTTATCTATTCTACTTTTCATTGTGTCTCTTTCTAAGGGTAAAGGAGGTTGGTTTTTTAAATCTTTTTGAGTTTCGTTCTTTACTGTTTAATAATAAATGCATTTAATGCTATTAAGTTTGCTCTGAATGCAGTTTTGGCCACATAAAAGCTGATATTGTTTTTACTATTTCCTCAATGGTGATTTAACTGGATTTTCTCTTAAATTCAGTAATTGTTTAGAAAAGTAATTTCTAGTGACTTAACGATCTTGTTTTTTCTGCTTATCACTCTGCTATGAATACTAGGTTATACACATTCTTGTCAAAGAAAGTGGTTTGCACAATTTCCAATTTGAAGAAAGATTCTCTTTTTGGACTAAATTATAACCGATTTAAAAAGTGATCTATAGACATTTGGGAAAAAAATGTATTTTCTGGAGTGTGTCAAGTTGATAACATTATTAATCTTTTTCTATACTTCTTTATCATGCTGTTTTATTTGTCAAAGATTAGGAGAAATGTATTAAAATCGCTCCTGATGGTTGTATTTGTCAGCGTCCTCTTACAATTTAAAAACTTCTTTATTATATATTTTAATATCCTTTTATTTGAAACCTGAACTTTTCTTTAGCCATAAAGTCAGTCTTCTAATTGTGGTTTTATGACTTTCGCTTTTAATTTTCTTTGGCCTGGTATTGAAGTTAAGAACTGTTTCTAACCCCCCACACACATATTTTCATTTGCATGGTACAGCTTTGTTCTTTGCTTTATTTTTAATATTTCTCTAATTTTGTTCTAGAGTTTTGGTGTTATACTCAAAGGATTTAATCCATTTATATTTATCATAAGTGGCATATTTGGTCTTAAATTTGGTACGCTATTTGATACCTGATATGTTCAGATTAAATGTCACTTATTTCCCTAGTTTTTCTCACACTTTCTTTCTTTCTCTTTTTAAATGATATGGAAGTTGTACATGATACTATTATTATGTGGTAGTCTTAGTTAATTGCTACCCTCCAAAAATCTGTGATTGTCGTGTTTGTGGAACTTTTACTAGTTGTTGATTTTGGTGTATAAATATCCCCACATGCCCAATTTCAAGTTACCAACATGATGTACTGCATTCAAAGATGGCTCCAATATGCTGATGGGTTTATTCTACTAATGGTTATATATGTATATATTTATAAAGGATTTATTTATTTATGCACACAAAAACTGGGGTGTAGGCCAGAGGTTTGGGGATGGGGGTGAGAGGATTCATTTTTTCCATCATAATTAATCCCCACTAAGTCTCATGTTTTGTTGAAATAATTTGATCTTATAAATTAAGTTTATTGAACCCTTATTATCATACAATTTGTTCTTTAGAAATTATTTTGCAAGTACTATAACCTTCAACAACCACAGCAATAATAGTTATTTAATTAACTGAATGTTGTTTATTTAAAACACTCATAAGCATATTTATATTTGGGGGAGTTAATTCACTGGTAATTCAGTTCCCTAATTTTTCTGGATATTTTAATTCTACTCTTGAATTAAATTAGAATATCAGGATGAGTGGTATTGCTTAGACCTTCTGAGGTAACGTTCCTTCAGCCAATATGTGTTAACAGAATAATTTTCAAAATATAGCATAAGGAACAATACATATTTCACTATATATTTTTATGTAGATGGAAATGGTTGTTCACTCACTATGTGACTCAATAAATCTAATGGAGAACTCCAATTCTGAAGTTTCTTTTAGAATTCAACTTCTTTGCACTGGAAAGCTTCTTTGAGAATCATGAAGATGTCACGTATGTTTTTTCAGAACTAAATTTGAAACTGAATTTCAGGAGTTATGTAGACTCCTGAGCTCAAATTTCCCTGAGCAGGACTTTCAGCCCATAATTTTGCTTTGGCTTTTCCTGATGATTTTTACTTATATTTTTGCATTATTTAATTGCAGTTTCATTTAAAAGCTGTTTTAGTTAGTTTCCAGGCAAGTAAAGTGAAAATAAAGGAGTAAATAGGAAGCCTATAGAAATTCTATAATTTTGCTTTATGTTTCCTGATTATTTTTTTAAAGATTTATTTATTTATGCATACAATAGCTGGGGTACAGGCCAGAGTCCAGGGAGGTGAGAGGATTCACCAGACAGAGTGGGGAGCAGAACAGGCAGACTGACTGAAACACACTGCTGAGGGAGCAGTGGGCAAAGCAGGAGAGGTTTGCTACGCCATGTGTGTCCCTTCCCTGGCTGGAGGCAGGGATCGAACTCGTGCTGCAGTGGCTGTGGTTTGCTTCATAGTGCGTTGCTTAACCCACTGCACCACCAGGGAGGCCCAGTTTCCTGATTATTAAAGCAGAATAGAATGCTGTTTTTATTTCTTCAAGTCTTTTATTCAAAAGCTGCAAAAGCCTTTTTCTGGTTTATGAATTTTTGTAATCAACTAATTTCTTCAGTAGATTCATGGTCAACAAGTGATAGAATAGACTATTTCTTATGTAATGTGTTTCTTTGACTACTTCAAATGAAAATAGAATTTATACACATTTTGTTCTTGTGTTCATGCCAATGTTATAGCATTTTTGCATTATAAAATCTACAGAATTTGTAAAAATCTTCATAGGTGTTACTGATGACATCTTACTTATAGGGATCCCATTTGTGGTACAATGATTTAGAGACATTCCTGAAATAAGAATCAGGAGTCCTGTTTTCAGCTCTAGTTAAGGTTTAGTTATAGATTCATCTTTTGATTTGTGGTAAATCACTTTGCTTGTCTAAATCTTCAAATGAAAGGATAAAATGATATGCATTTTAAGATTTCATCCAGCTCTAACATTATTTGAATTCTGAAAAAGATAGATAGTGAATACTCAGTGGTAAAATGTTCATTATACCTTCATTGTAGTGACAATATTCCACTTTTGGCAATACCCTAACTGTACATGTCTAAATGTGAATGTTAATATAGTTAAAATAAGAAGCAATAAAATAACGAACATCTCATTCATGCATGCATAATCCTTATTCTGATGACATTCTTAAATTTCATGGTATTACTAAAAGAACTTCTTTTCTGCTTCCATAATGACAAAATAACATTAATAACACATGCCAGGAATATGAACAACATGTGCTAATGAGAAATCTAACAGCCAAAAAGAAAATGATAACAAATAACTCAATTACATTTTCTGAGTGTTTCACTCACTTTTGTTACTGAGATCACTCTTAAAATGCCACGGGATTTTAATGATGTTACTCTAATGTATAATATGAAATATGACTCTCATGTATAATATGTGACTCTCATGTATAATACTTCCATGGTAAGAACTTCCCACCACATATAACATGTTAAAATGAAGGTCTCCATTAATACTGTTGTATCAGTACATTATCCTGGGCTTACCAAAGGTAAAAAAATATTATTTGTAAAATCAATAATAAGCCAAATTATTAATCAAGTTATTTCTTGTTTACTGCTCACTTAGGTAGCTAGCCACCAAGGTGATCCTCACCTTGTAGTAGGCACATTCCCTTTGCAGTTTCTACCATAGTTAAATCTGTGTGACCAACAGTATGTGAAAGAAGAGATGGTGTGTAAAATCAGGTAACAAAAGACTTTGATTTATGTCTTGGCATCTTCCTCCCGAGAGCATTCCCTATGGGGAAGCTGTGCTGGGAGCTGCCCTATGATACAGGTGGCCAAGTACTGAAGCCTCCTGCAAATAACCATGTGAGTGAGCCATCTTAGAAGAGAATCTTACAACCCCATCAAGTCTTCAGAAACTATAGCCCTAACCTAACTTGATGGTTATCCTCTGAGAGATCCTGAGCAACCACCCAGCTGAGCTGCTTCAAAATTCTTTACGCTCAGAAACCATATAAGAAAATAAATACTTATTGTTTTCTCCTTCTAAGCTTTAGAATGATTTGATACACAACAATAGACAACTAATATAGAATGTTCTATTTTAATATCAAATAATAGGGTAAAATAATTTTCAAAGTATTCTTTCCGAAGTCTTTCACAACTTTTCATAAAATGGCACTAAGCCCATTCTCAAAAAAAAAAAAGCAATTATTTTTTACTTTGCAAATAAAAGTACTGTGTCCTATTATAGACCCAGATATTTAACAAATAAGTGGCATGGGAAGGGGGAGGTTAGGGAAATGAGGTGAGGTTAGTGATTAAAACTGATTTAAGAGATACACATAACTTTAATATGTGACCTTGATAGGATACTGATTCAAACAAACTGGGAAAAGACATGTTTCAAATAATGTGAAAATTGAAATAAACTTTACCATTCAAGAGTGATAAAAAGGGAGAGAAGGAAGGAAAGAAGACAGAAATAAAGGAGATAGGAAAGGTGAAAGGAAAGGAGAAAGGGAAGGAGGGAGGCAAGGATGAAGGATATAGAATCCAGAATGAAAATATCAGATAGAAAAACATAGACAGAACAAAGATATTATCAGTAAAATGAATTAAAATTTTACTATATAAATAAAATATTAACTACTTTTCATTTTCAGAAAAAACATTTTATATAACAGCAAAATGAGATTAATAAATATTAAGGTCCTTATTGTCATCAAAAGAAACCTTGAAAAACTTGTTAGAAAAAAATATGAAAAATTTAAGATTTAACTTACATATTTACAAATGTGGCAGACTGAAAATTCCCCAACCACAACACAGCAAGAAATTCTGAAGTAAAATATAACAGACATACTTTTAAAACCATAGCTGTATTCCAGTGGAAGGGAAATAAATCACCAGTGACAAAGACTGAAGCAAAAATTGAAAGCCAGAGAAATAAGCTTCTGTGCTGATACTGCAGGAGCACTAAGGAATGTTGTTGGTTACAAGAATTTAGAATTTGAGGTTTTGAAGTCAAAGTAGGGATAGGACAACAAACCTAGAATATACGTGAAATGTTCAGTTGAAACTGAGAAATCCCTCACATAGAAAGGTTCAATAATGGCTACCATTTTAACAAAAGGAAGAAGTATTTAAATAGTTGACACAGAAGAAAATAAATGTAGTTGTTCTTGTCTTGTTTTCTTTGTGGGGAGAGAAGTGAGGGGAGAGCAGGGAGTCTCCTCTAAGAATTTCTAACCACTGGTTCACTTTTAAACTTAAGTTTGTGGTTTGAATCTATTTTGATCTATTTTAAGGAATTGGATTACATTACCGTGAAGGCTGACAAGCTCCAGATCTCCAGAGTGAGCTGGTAGGTTGGAGACTCAGTGAAAAGTTAATGTTGCAGTTCAAGTTTGAAGGCCACAGGCTGAAGACCCAAAAAGAGCTAATGTTGCAGTTTACATCTAAAAATCAACTGCTGCAGAATTTCTGTTTCCTCAGAGGATATCAGCGCTTGTTCCCTCTGGGCCTTCAAATGATTGGATGAAATGAAGGTCACCCATGTTATGGGGGATAATCTGCCTTATTCAATGTCTACTGACTTAATCTAATTCATTTCATCCAAAGACACCCTCACAGAAATAGCCAGAATGTATGATCACATTTCTAGGCACTGTGCCCCAGCCAAAATGAAACACAAAATTAACTATTGCAGTTGACTAAATCAAGTCATCTCCATCTTTGTTCTCCCTTGCCTCTTATCCATAAATACTAAAGAAGCCAAAACATTTAATTTTTTTCTTTTCTAATTCCTATAACCCTCATTGCTGAGACTTAACCAGAAGTTGACTATGGCAGAGGGAGTGACTTCTAACTAGTATTTATTTATTTATTTATTTATTTATTTTGATAAAGTGAGAAAGACATGGATAGTGGTGTTCATCTCCTTTTATATGCCTTTACTGTGGAAATGATGCTTGGAACTTCAGCACATTATTTTGAAAACATGAATTTTCTAGCTACAAAGGATGGTATATCCGAAAGAAATAAATCCTGGGATTTTGATGCCATTACTGAGTAATTGTATGATCCATAACCTGCTTACTCATGGGTAACTTGTAGTGTTTGATTAATTTATTTTGTTGCCTCAGTCACTTTTAGATGTTCTGAAATTTGCAGCCAAAAATATTCCTCATTGGTAAAAATGTTGAAGAGGTATTTGAGATGAATTGTTTAGTATCCATTAAATATGAAAATGTACTTCACCTCACAAGTAGTCAGAGAAACATTACAACATTCAAAGTAGATGAGAACGTTTTGGGGAATGGTCATACACCAGTGTTACTAACAATGTAAGTTTCTGAGAACTTAAAGTAATCTACAAATACCCAGTTTAATATACTATATATATTATATTTTATTACTATTAAATTTTGTAACTTACACATTATGTAAGAATGTAATTAATAGTTATATATACATAATAGTTATAAAATATAACCAAGAATTACACTCTGGGGAATATAGCCTAAGAAATAAAAAGTATCAATATGTAGGTGTTGGGAGAATGTCACACAATGTCAGTTTTTGATGGGTATGTTAAAAACATATGGGCCCAGGGGCCTCACTGGTGGTGCAATGGGTTAAGCACAGCACTATGAAGCAAACTGCAGCACGAGTTGAATCCCTGCCCCAGCTGTAGAGGTGACCCACATGGCACAGCAGACCTCTCCTGTCTCCCCCGCTGCTTCCCTCAGCAGTATGTTTCAGCTGATCTGCCTGTCTGTGCCCTACACTATCTCTGGTGAATCCTTTCTCTCTCTCTCTCTCTTTCCCTCTCTCTCCCTCTCTCTCTCTCTCTCTCTCTCACACACACACACAGACACCCGCCGCCTGCACCCCAGTTGTTGTATGCATAAATAAATAAATATTTTTTTTTTAAAAAAAGAACATAAGGGCCCAGTGTTTTTTAGTGTCAACACTTACTAAGAAATGGTACAGATAGCTCTGCTTCTTAGAAACAAAAAGAGGAGAGGGAAGAGGATTGGTGGTGGCAGGGGAAGGAGGAGAGAGAGGAGAGAATATGAAAGAAAGAAAGTAAAAGTCATCTCTGCCAAATTCACACACGCCACTAATAGAGCTGAAATCCAAACCAGGCTATTTCCAGTTTTCTATGTAGTAGTGAATAACCTGGACATATAATACATCAGATTTGGTTGCCTTGTATTTTTTTTTTTTTTACATTTTGCTGCCTATCTCCCTGCTGAAATGATCTCAGACACACTAACTGATATCTTGGCAGGCAATACACTTTTAGAACAAAGTAAATTGTCTTTATTAAAAAAAAATTAAGTGGTTCTCAACGGGCAAAGGGAAAAAAACACCACTTGGCCTTGTCTTTATTTTTTATTTTTTTGGCAATTATATATATGCCAGATGAAGTTTCGTCAATCCTTGTACAAGTTCCAAAGATAGCACATATGTGCCATGCAACTATATTTTATTATAAATTTTTGTTACAATGCCATTGATTTACAGTACCTATAAGTTTCAGGAGTACAGCTGCATAACTCAACCAATATATATTGCACAACACCCACACTACCAAGGTCTAATTACCACTGACCATTATCCAAATGACTCTACTTATTTCACCCATCCCACCCCCAAACTCTTTACCTCTGGTGATCATTATTTCATTGTAAGAGTCTAAAGGTTTAGTTTTGCTTTGTTTATTTGGTTTGTTTCTTTATATTTCATATATGAGTGAATTGCTACACTGTCTTTCACTTTGTAACCTATTTTACTTAGTGAAATCATTTCAAGATCAATCTATGTTGTTAAAAATGGTAAGACACAATGCAATTTTAAATATAAAACAGCAGACTTCAACAGGGGCCTCACTGGTGGCACAGTGGATTGAGCACTGTACTGTGAAGCATTTGGTGCAGCGCGAGTTCGATCCCCCATCCCCTGCCAGGGAGGGGACCCACATGGTACAGTAGACCTTTCCTGCCTCGCCTGCTGCTCCCCTCAGCAGTGTATTTCAGTCCATCTGCCTGTTCTGCTCCCCACTCTGTCTCTGGTGACTCCTTTTACCCACCCCCCCACCTCTTGCCTGTATCCCAGTTCTTGTATGCATAAAATAAATAAATCTTTCAAAATAAATAAAACAGGGCCTCCCTGGTGGCGCAGTGGGTTAAGCAACGCACTATGAAGCAAATCGCAGCCACTGCAGCACGAGTTCAATCCCTGCTGCCGGCCAGGCGGG